>CAJNDS010002260.1:295000-417150 GCA_905221605.1 Symbiodinium natans
CAGCTCACGCTGGGGTTCCGGTTTAGGTTTAGGGTTTAGGGTTTAGGGTTTAGGGTTTAGGGTTGAGGGTTTAAAGTTTAGGGTTTAGGGTTCAGGGTTTAGGGCTTCGGGTTTAGGGTTTTGACAAAGTTCTAATAAGTGGTTTGTGGACTTGTGGAAAGGCGTCTCCCACCAGAGCAGGCTTTGTTCTCTGCTTGTGCATTTCTCCCAGCCTAGCCCCAAACCTAGTACTGTAGACACAATGATTACTATGATTAATACATTATAACCTACAACCGAAACCTTTCGTAACATTCTAATGTAACTGGCTCCTGTACTACTTGCCCTGACCAGGTTGATGTGTGGGCGATGGGCGTCATCATGTATGGCCTCGTCAGCGGCGGCTTTGCTGCAGAGCTCCCTGAAGCCCCAAACCCAACACACTGAACCCTAAACCAAATCCCTAAGCCCAAAGCCCAAAACCTTCTCCATCCACCCCAAAACCCTAAACCCTACACCCCAAGCCCCAAACCCTAAACCCCCCGGAGTTAACTGAGGGTTTCGGCCTGACGGTCAGGCAGGTGTTGCTTGTGGCTCCCCGCTTTGTTCGGGGATTTTACGTTGAGGGTGCAGCCCAAGCTCCGAATACGTCTTGCGCCGCAGCGGATGAAAAGGTGGACCAAGGATGGAATTCAGTAAATGCCACATGTGTCTGAGCCTTCCGAACAGCTCGCCGGCATCGCCATTTTGTTGGTGAGTAAGATGTGCAAGGTTGGTAATGGCAATGAAAACAAGCAAGGCACTACAAACGATAAGACCAATAGTCGTATCGCGACGAATACTTCTACTGTGAGTACAAAGAAGAACAATCATGCTTTTCATGGTTTCTCATTTGAAAAGACAATCGAATTTTCATACTACGGCAACAAGTAAGAGGAAGAGAAGCCCTTAACCATAAACCCTGGACCCTACCCTAAACTCCTACATCCAAAACTCCAAACCCCAAACCCCAAACCCCGGCCCTTAAACCCTTAAACCCTAAACCCTAAACCCTAAACCCTAAACCCTAAACGTACTCAACCCCCCAGAGTGCCCCGAGGCCGCTTTCCATTCAGGGATGAGAACGATGTCAGGCTCCCCGCTGTTCTTCACGTCCATGTCGGCCACGAACTCTCAACTCTGATTGTTTGGGGTTTAGGGTTTGGGGTTTAGGGTTTGGGGTTTAGGGTTTAGGGTTTAGGGGACACCCTTCAGCCCCTGAACCGGAATCTTGGGGTTTGTGGCGTGGGGTTTTTGGGGTTCTAAAGAATGCCAACACCTCAATTGTGACACCCTCCCCCCCTCCCCCTGTGGTTGTGGAGCCCGTGAACCCTTGAAGGCTTTTTTTCTTTTGCAATCAGGTAGGCGCTTTAAAAACAAACTATGTTGGGGTTAAGAGGACCTTATCGAAGACTCTTTTTGAGAGGGCTTTTATGGGTCAGCCGGCGGGCCGGGCTTCAGGGTTACAGGGCTCCTTGGTGGAGGGGCTAGGAAGAAACCCTGGTGTAGGGTTCAGGGTTTGGGGTGTAGGGTTTGGGGTTTAGGGTTTGGGGTTTAGGGTTTGGGGTTTAGGGTTCAGGGTTCAGGGTTGGGGAAGCTCAGGATACAGGTTAAGTTGGAAGATAGGCCCCGGATGTCGTGAGGAAGTGCCGGGGTTTGGACTTCAGGGGCTTTGGGTTTCATGGTGAGTGCTTTTGGAATATGGGGGTTTCCGAAGTTAGGGGGCGCCTGTTTGTTGTGGGGGTTCCGATTCTAAGGGCTTTTCTACTTTTGGGGTATAGTGGGGGGGTTCCCTATTTAATACCCATGTCGATTATAGAAGACCCAAAGGAAAATTCACTGCGTTTTGCACATGGGTCCAAGGCGAGTGGAGGTAGCACCACAAAATCTCTCGACCCGTTTTTCTCGTCGGGGGACGCGTGCAGGAACAAGGAAGTCCGCATCCCGAAGCGGGTCCACCCAGTCTGCGAGGAGAGCCCCGGAGGATTTTAGGCTTCAGGCTTGGTTTTGGGGCGGGGGGTCAGGTTTTAGGGTTTGGGGTAGGGCTTGCAGCTAGCTCGAGTGCAGGTTTACAGCGAGGTTGGTTTGGAAGTTGCATGAGGAATAGAGAACAGCTCTCTGAATCTCAGTGTTGGACAGCCTCCAAGATCCCCTAAACCCTAAACCCTGAACCCTAAACCCCAGAAACCCCAAAAACCCCAAACCCCAAACCCTAAACCCTAAACCCTAAACCCTAAACCCTAAACCCTAAACCCTAAACCCTAAACCCTAAACCCAGCGTTTGTTTGGAGCTTATCGTTAGGCGCATGCAGGTCCTGGCAGATAGAACCATACACGCGCCCAAGGATTGCATGGGTTGGCTCAGGCATTCAGAGCTTTGGACCCCTTTGTGGCTTTTTTTGGGTTTAGGGTTAGGGTTAAGGGTTTAGGGTTTAGGGTTTAGGGTTGAGGGTTTAGGGTTTAGGGTTTAGGGTTTAGGGTTTGGGGTTGCAGGTCTCAAGGGTTTGGAGTTTACACATCACAAAGAGTAGCCACGCGCAGGAGTACATTCGAAAGATGTTGGACAAGGGCGAGAAGTCTCGGATGAGCTCGGCTGAGGCCCATGGCTTGCATGGCCCGCTCTAACCCCAAACCCTAAACCCTAAACCCTAAACCCTAAACCCTAAACCCTTAACCCTAAACCTTAAACCCTAAACCCTTGGCTTGTTGCAAGGTGATGGCTCATCCCTGGATCGCCGGAAAGTTCGGCCAGTCCTGACCCAAGCTGCAGCTGCGCGGGATTAGGGTTTAGGGTTTAGGGTTGAGGGTTTAGGGTCGAGGGTTTTGGGTTTTAGGGTTTAGGGTTTAGCGTTTGGGGTTTAGGTCTTGGGGTTTAGGTTTCGGGGCTTAGGGGTTTTGGGGTTCAGGGGTTTTTGGGGTTTAGGGGTTTTGGGGGCTTTAGGGGTTTTAGGAGGTTTAGGGCCTTTAGAGGTTTTAGGGGTGTTAGGGTTTAGGGGGTTCAGCATCTCGTGTTCTAGCTTTCACTAGTCAAGCAGCCTTTCAAGTGACAGGAAACTACCCACCCGCCCAAAGAATCCCATAGCATTAAGACAATATATAAAGTTCACTCAATCCATAAGCCGTAGACCCATGCCCCAGGGCCAGCCTTAAAGCAACCGCCTCAAGCTCTCTCACTTGACCTGGCTATACCATACACCTTCGACTCCTTATTGGGCATAGGCATGCCCAGGCCTTGAGCCCTAACCCCTGGGCCCTGAACCCTAAGCTTTGAGACGCTAGGGCGCTGACCCGGAAACCCTTTAGGGTTTAGGGTTTAGGGTTTAGGGTTTAGGGTTTAGGGTTTAGGGTTTAGGCCCGCCTCTCTGAGACCTCCAGGACTCCAACTTTAGCCTAAAGCATCAACTCCTTGCATCATCAAGGCCTAGTTCCCTAAGCCCTAAACCCTCAACCCAGATCCCAAGCCGCCACTGCCCCCCCCCCCCCTCTCCAGGCTTCTGGGGTTTAGGGTTTAGGGTTTAGGATTTGGGGGGCTCTCCCTTGTAATATGGACCCCAGTAAGGTCCCCCCGATTTGGGAAACCACCATCTAATGTAGGGGTCGGAATATTTATAAATAGTCTTCCCTTATGGTCCCGTTATAAGTACATTTTAATCACCTCCAAGGCCCTAGTCTAATCATTAAGGGCCCTTTTGTCGGGGGCAGTTTAGGCTTCGGTGTTGCCATGTCTTGGCATGTTGCCGCCGGCCCAGGACCACCGCAGGAGACAACAAGCCAACAGAAGAGCCCCGCCCCGAGTTGCTCCGCGCTGATGCCTCAAGGGTTTTTGGGGGGCTTAGGGTTTGTTGTTCAGGGTTTAGGGTTTAGGGTTTAGGGTTTAGGGTTTAGGGTTTAGGGTTTGGGGCGTAGTACCATTGGGGGTTGCTCGAAATGCGGCCCTCTTCTAGGTGGCCTACTCGAAGTCCTTCTTTCCTTCCCGAACCCTAAGCCCTAAGCCCTAAGCCCTAAGCCCTAAGCCCTAAGCCCTAAGCCCTAAGCCCTAAGCCCTAAGCCCTAAGCCCTAAGCCCTAAACCCTAAACCCTAAACCCTAAACCCTAAACCCTAAACCACCCTAAACCCTACACCCTAAAGGGGGACACACTGATCCGGAATATTTCGCTCTCCGGGGTTCAGCTCTGGCTCCCTTGAGGCCCGAACTCGTTCAGCCTCTCCTGCACCCTGTTTGGGTTTAGGGTTTGGGGTTTTAGGTTGCTTTGGGTTTTAGGGGTTTTGGGTTTTGGGGTTGTAGGGTTTAGGGATTTTAGGGAGTTTAGGGATTTTAGGGATTCTAGGGTTTTTGGGTTTTGGGGTTTTGGGGTTTTTGAGTTTTAGGGTTTTAGGGTTGTAGGGTTTTAGGGTTTTTGGGTTTAGGGTTTTTGGGTTTCAGGGTTTTCGGGTTTTGGGGTTTTGGGGTTTTTGGGTTTTTGGGTTTTGGGGTTTTTGGGTTTTTGGGTTTTGGGTTTTTTGGGTTTTGGGGTTTTTGGGTTTAGTTTTTTTTTTGGTTTTGGGTTTTTAGGCTTTTTGGGTTTTAGGGTTTAGGGTTTTAGGGTTTTCGGGTTTTGGGGTTTTTAGGGTTTAGGGTGTTTGGGTTTTAGGGTTTTGGGTTTTAGGGTTTTTGGGTTTTGGGGTTTTTGGGTTTGGTTGGTTTAGGGTTTGGGTTTTCGGGTTTCAGGTTGTTTTTGGGGGCTTTAGGGTTTAGGAGTGGTGGGGTTATGTTAGCTGAAAGGTCGCCTTGGCGCTACGAACCTCTCATGAGATCTTTGTCGTATAGTTTTTGGGCCTCTTGAACAGAGGCCAGAAGTTTTTATCCAAACCCCTAAAGCCTAAACCCTAAACCTTAAACCCTAAACCCTAAACCTTAAAACCTAAACCCTAAACCCAAACCTTAAACCCTAAACCCCAAACCCTAAACCCAAAACCCAACACCCTAGCCCTAAACCAACCCCATCTTCTTAGGTTTGGGTGGAGTTTGCTTGCCGAGCCCCGAGCCCCGAACCCCCGAGTGAAGGAAACCTTCTAAGGCCCCTGATTTTTTGGGGATTTCGAGGCAGTTCAGCTCGAGCTTAGGGTTTAGGGTTAAGGGTTTGGGGTTTGGGGTTTAGGCTTGAAGCCCAAGCCCTGAACCCCAAACAGCTCCTGAGCCAACCTTCTCAGCAGGGAAGGAGACAAGGAGGCCGATGGCATGGTTGAGGCGCCCTGGGAAGCGCGCGTTTTGGGGAGGCCGTAAGGAAAAAAAATACCGAGTTAGGGTGTAGGGGGTTAGGGTTTTGTAGGGTTTAGGGTTTAGGGTTTAGGGTTTAGGGCTTAGGGTTTGGGGTTGAGGGTTGAGGGTTGAGGGTTTGTAGGGTTTAGGGTTTAGGGTTTAGGGTTTAGGGTTTAGGGTTTAGGGTTTAGGGTTTAGGGTTTAGGAAGAAAGTTGTACAACACCCAAGCCCTGAAGCCCTAAGCTGTTTGCTGTTTAGGGCTTGCCACTTTTTGCCCCCGGGCATGAAGGCAACCGCCCCCCAAAAAATGCCCCGATGATGTTGTCGTTGTATTAGGGTTTAGGGTTTAGGGTTTAGGGTTTAGGCCAACTAGCCCCTTCCCCCAATATTGACCTGCTAACATAGACGGCCGAAAGCAGGCTTTGAGTATGTGATAAGCTACACGGTTCCAATCTTTAAAGACGGCTTCGTCCCAAAAGCCGAACCCCCTCTCACCCTAAACATAGACCTAGTACTGCGGGGAAGGGCTTGTTGGCCGAAACCCTAAACCCTTAACCCTAAATCCTAAACCCTAAACCCTAAAAGCCTTAAACGCTTAACTTAAAGGGGATCTTTGCAGGGTAGGAGTTGGGTGTGGCCCTGCCTTGAGTTTCCTCCTTCCTCCGGCGCGGGGCCAGGCCGGCGTCAACGACGGAATCAAGGAACGACGCCAGGACGGGGTGTGTGCACACAGAAGTCGTGTGGGCTTAGGGTTTAGGGTTTAGGGTTTAGGGTTTAGGGTTTAGGGTTTAGGGTTTAGGGTTTAGGGTTAGGGTTAGGGTTCAGGATCCTAACTCCAAATTGTAAACCCAAAATCCTAACCTCTAACCCTAAACCTTAAACTCCAAACCCTTGATCCAAGCCTTAGAGCCTGGCCCTAAACTCAGAGCTCAGGGTCGAGCGCCAACCTAGGAGTCTTTTTCTTACAGGGTTTAGGGTTTAGGGTTTCGGGTTTAGGGAGGACTCGGTGGAGCGAAACCCTCAAATCTGGAGAGGTTCAGGGTGCCCTAAACCCTAAACCCTAAACCCTAAACCCTAAACCCTAAACCCTAAACCCCAAACCCTAAACCCTAAACCCTAAACCCTAAACCCTACACCCTACACCCTAAACCCTAAACCCTAAACCCTAAACCCTAAACCCTAAACCCTAAACCCTAAACCCTAAACCAGCCCTCCTGAGCCAAAAGGAGCTGATCCTCCGCATGAACCGTGAAGCCGAGAGCCGCAAAGGCATCTCCACCAAGCCGTGGCCTCAGGGTTTAGGGTTTAGGGTTTAGGGTTTAGGGTTTAGGGTTTAGGGTTTAGGGTTATAGGGTTTTAGGGTTTTAGGGTTTTAGGGTTTTAGGGTTTTAGGGTTAGGGGTTTAGGGTTTTAGGGTTCAGGCTTGTAGGGTTTTAGGGTTCAGGGTTTGGGGTTTAGGGTTTAGGGTTTGGGGTTCAGTTTTTAGGGTTTTGGATTTGGGGTTCAAGGTTTTGGGTTTAGGGTTCACGAGTTTGAATGTGCAGGGTTTCAGGTTTAGGGAATGTTTACGTATTATAATTGCTTGTTGTTTTTAAAGCAATGTTCATGCCTATTTGTTATTTTCTTTTTAATGTTTTTTGCTACTTTTATTGTTGTGATTGATACTTTATTTTGTTGTTTTATTCTTTTTTTGGGATGGAGACTTTTTTTGTTTATCTTTTCTTTGAGAGGTGGCTGCTTTTCGAGGTTTCTTGAAAGGTGTTTCAGGGGCTTTGATTGTTCTTTTTGAGGCTTGGTTCCAGTGGTGGTTGCGGGCTTAGAATCCTTAATCCTTGACCGCCGCAGAGTCCCTCAGGAAGCAGCTGCAGAATCACAAGCACAAGAAGTTTGTGGTCGCGGACAAGATCGCCCGTGGCCCCAGATTCAGCGAACGTTTAAGAGGGCTTGGGGTTCGAGGGTTTGAGGGTTCAGTGAGTTTAGTGTTTTTTTGTACTTGAGGGTTTGAGGGTTTTGGGGTTTTTGGTTTTTGGGTTGTTTGTCTGCGGAGCTTTCCTGAGGTTGGGGATGTGGGATGTGGGGGGTATATCCGTCCCAAGCCCAAACCCTAAACCCTAAACCCTAAACTCTAAACCCTAAACCCTAAACCCTAAACCCTAAACCCTAAACCCTAAACCCTAAACCCTAAACCCTAAACCCTAAACCCAAAGAATCCTGAGCCCCAGCCCCGGCAGATCCAATCCCAAGGATCTTTCAGGGCTTCTTTGCTGCTTTAGGCAGACCCCTCAAGCCTTGAACCCCTAAACCTCAAGCCCCAAACCCTGCACCCTAAACCCCGAATTCCAAGCCCTAAACCCTAAACCCTAAACCCTAAACCCTAAACCCTAAACCCTAAACCCTCAACCCTCAACCCTTCAACCCTCAAGTTCCTCCTTGTGAGGTGCAGGGCGGCAAGGCCTCCTATGAGTGGATGTCTCAGGACCAGGTGCGTCGGGGGGGTTTCGGGTTTAGGGCTCAGGGTTTAGGGTTTAGGGTTGCTTGAAGGCTCACGGGTTTCGGAATGAGGATTTGCAGGGTTTTAGGGTTTTTGGGCTACGGGCTTAGGAATGAGAGTTTAGAGGGTTTAGGATTTAGGGTCTAGGGTTCGAGTTATGGGTGTAGGAATGAGGGTTTCGAGGGTTTAGGGTTTGGGGTTGAGGGTTGAGTTACAACTGGGATTAAGTTGGGAAACCGTAGATCTATCTCTAGGCAAGGCTGCCCAGCCACAAAGCCCATACAAGGATGGTGGGTTGTGAGATCTCCCCTCAGGCTTGCAGGCAAAACCCTCAACCCTCAACCCTCAACCCTCAACCCTCAACCCTCAACCCTCAACCCTCAACCCTCAACCCTCAACCCTCAACCCTCAACCCTCAACCCTCAACCCTCAACCCTCAACCCTCAACCCTCCACCCTCAACCCTCAACCCTCAACCCTCAACCCTCAACCCTCAACCCTCAACCCTCAACCCTCAACCCTCAACCCTCAACCCTCAACCCTCAACCCTCAACCCTCAACCCTCAACCCTCAACCCTGAACCCTAGCCCTAAACCCTAAACTAAACCCTAAACCCTAAACCCTAAATCCTAAACCACTGAAAGGGGTCTTTCCAAAACAGCCTCCAGCTCCGCACCGGCCCCCCAAAGCCGGAAGCACCCCTACTCGTGGCAGGTCAAGGGAGATCGCCTTCTGGACTTTGACAACATGAGCACTGCGCCGAAGGACTGGGTTTGGGGTTTAGAGGGTAGAGGGTTTAGGGCTTAGGGTTTGGGGTTTAGGGTTTAGGATGGGTTTTCGGGGGAGGTCCCAGTGTCCTGGAAAAGAGTGATCAACTTGTGGCATCTGGGTTGTGGGGGTTGGATCCCCAATTATGCTTTGAGTCCAAACGATCCGATCCCAGATACCCATTCGTTCCATTCGTGCCCTAAACCCTAAACCCTAAACCCTAAACCCTAAACCCTAAACCCTAAACCCTAAACCCTAAACCCTAAACCCTAAACCCTAAACCCTAAACACTAAAACCCTAAACCCTAAACCCTAAACCCTAAACCCTAAACCCTAAACCCTAAACCCTAAACCCTAAACCCTAAACCCTAAACCCTAAACCCTAAACCCTAAACCCTAAACCCTAAACCCTAAACCCTAAACCCTAAACCCTAAACCTAACCCTAAACCCTAAACCCTAAACCCTAAACCCTAAACCCTAAACCCTAAACCCTAAACCCTAAACCCTAAACCCTAAACCCTAAACCCTAAACCCTAACCCTAAACCCTAAACCCTAACCCTAAACCCTAAACCCTAGACCCCAAACCCACAGTTCTAAACCCTGAACCCAGCTCTCGAGATGTGTGGGATGGCTCGCCCCAGAATTTGGCGCCTGGGGGTTTCGGCACGCGTGCTCCGCACATGGAGACCCCTGAGCCCAAAGACTTTAAGGGTTTAGGGTTTAGGGTTTAGGGTTACTGAATGCCCCTGATTCAAGGCCTAAGCCTTGAATCTGAACCTTAAGCCCTGAGTCGGGATAGTAAGGTGGGTTATGAGGATTATAAACTCTAGGAAGGCCCCCGAGACCCCAAACCTTCAGCTTTATTCAGCTTGAAACCCTGAGCGTTCAACTTTAAACTTCAAGCTTCAAGCCGCAAGCTTTAAGCTAACCCTAGACCCTAAACCGAAATTCCAAAGCCCTAAACCCTGAACCCTGAACCCAAAACCCTAAACCCTGAACCCTAAATTCTAAACCCTAAACCCTTAACCCTGAACCCTAAACCCTAAACCTCAGGACGATCCGATGGACCTGGCGATGTTCCGGAAGACCCTGGTGGAGCCTGGGTGCCCAGAGACCTGGGCTTAGGGCTTAGGGCTTAGGGCTTAGGGCTTAGGGCTTAGGGCTTAGGGCTTAGGGCTTTGGGCTTTGGGCTTTGGGCTTGGGGTTTAGGGTTCAGGGTTCAGGGTTTTAGGGGTTTATCACAGTCCTTTGAGGTTTAGGGCCAGGGAGCAAGACAACTGTAGCAGGGACACAAGGGCCGGAATGTAGTTTCCTCTTGGGATGTTCACCCTTCTACTAACAGTCCTCCATGGGGACTTTTGTGCCCCCCCCCTATGATCATCCCTATTACGGCGCTGTTAGTCTACGGGGGAACATCCCAAGTTTCCTCCGTTAAAGATCTCCCTGCTCCCAGTACCGCACCTCACGACCCACCTTGCTGGTTCTTCCAGGCACCAGATCGATCCGAACGTGTTTGGCGTGGCGAAGGCGCAGGGTTCTGATCCCTAAGCCCTAAGCCCTAAGCCCTAAGCCCTAAGCCCCAAGCCCTAAGCCCTAAGCCCTAAGCCCTAAGCCCTAAGCCCCAAGCCCCAAACCCTAAGTCGATATAAGACCCTCCTGCTTTGTGAATCAGGGCTTGGGATCCCTGTGAATCCCTCCAAACCAAAGAAGGGTATGTCCGGGTTCAGGGAATTTTGAGGGCTTTGAGGTCTTTGGGGCAGGGGTTTCCGCGCTCCTCGGGCTCTAGACTCTGGAATCTTGTGGCTTGGCGATTCTCACCTTGGGACATAGGGTGCATGACATGAAACGCAGGCTGTCGTGCTAACCCCACGAACCACCAACCCCCCGAACAGCCCAAGCGCCCTTTTTACCCCTCCTGACCTACACCTTGAAAACCCTAAAACCCCAAATCCCAAAGCCCCAAACCCCCCAAACCCCCCAAACCCCCCAAACCCCCCAAACCCCCCAAACCCCCCAAACCCCCCAAACCCCCCAAACACCCAACCCTCCAGAGCCCCTCAAGCCCTGAAGCCTTGGGCAGGCGAAGGGCTTGGACCAGCTTGCCAAGGAAGTGGAGACCGGTGCCTCGAGGCGGGAAGTGGAGGGTTTCGGGTGTGGCAGTTTGCATTTTGAGGCTTGGGCTTGCCTCAAGAAGGAGTTGAAGAGCCCTTTGTGAGGCTTGGACGAAAATGTAGGGTTGGGGTTGCAGATTTAGAGTAAGCCAATCGCGATGCGGAGATGCGAGCTGAGAATCAAAAAAGCAGCTGAAGCCAAACTGAGTCCAAAGCAAGGTACTCTAACATGAAACCGCATCATATCCACCCACGAACAGGGTTTAGGGTTTAGGGTTTAGGGTCTATATAGGGTTTAGGGTTTAGGGTTTAGGGTTTAGGGTTTAGGGTAGAGGGACCCTAAGTGCTGTAGGGCTCCGGGGGTTGATTTTGAGTGGAGTCACGTGGAGGCTCATGCTGGACGCGCAGCAGCACAAGAAGCTCGCCGCAGCCACAGGGGCAGTTTCCGGGACCCTAAACCCTAAACCCTAAACCCTAAAGTCTGAACCCTAAAGTCTGAACTCCTGAGCCAACCCTAAACCCTAAACCCTAAACCCTAAACCCTAAACCCTAAACCCTAAACCCTAAACCCTAAACCCTAAACCCTCAACCCTAAACCCTAAAGTCTGAACTCCTGAGCTAACCCTAAACCCTAAACCCTAAACTCCTGAGTCCCGAAAGCAAGAACCTCCCTCCACGGCCGGTGGCGCAGAGGGGTGCTTGCGGGGGGGGGAGTCTCTGGAGCTTAGTTTGTGTTTTTTTGTGTGTGGGGGGGGGGGAGGGGTTCAGGGTTTACGGTCCCTGAGGGTTTAGGGTTTAGGGTTTAGGGCCTCTTGTGCAAGAAGCTTACCCCGGAAAACGCCTCACTTTGGCCATGCCCCCGGCCGTTCGGAGGTTCGCGTGGTGGATGTCGTGGTCTTGCCGGGCCCTTGGATTGCGTGGGGTTAGGGGTTTAGGGTTTAGGGTTCAGGGTTTAGGATGAAGGGTTCAGGATTTAGGGTTTAGGGTGCAGGGTTTAGGGTCTTCCCTTTAGATTTGTAGGTGGCTGCAAGGAGGGTTCTCAATACTTTCATTCAGCCCTGAACCCTATCGACCCATACAGGCCTTTGAATCCTATAAACCCTATAACCCTATAAACCCTATAAACCCTATGAACCCCATACACCCTGTGAACTCCTATAAACCCTGTGAGCCCTACAAACCCTCTAACCCCTGTAAACCCCATAAACCCTACCCTAAACCCCAAACCCCAAACCTTAAACTCTTCACCCTCAACCCTAAACCCCAAACCCTAAACCCTAAACCCTAACCCCAAACCCTAAACCCTAAACCCTAACCACGAGGAAGCTCCGTCCCAGCGACGGCTCGCGCCTCCTCGTGGAGTTCAAGGCCGGTTTCGTGGCGGTATGGGTTTGGGGTTTAGGGTTTCAGGTTTGGGGTTTAGGGTTTAGGGTTTGGGGTTTGGGTTTAGGGTTCAGCGTTAAGGGCTCAAGGTTAAGGGTTCAGGTTTTTGAGTTTGGGGTTTGGGGGTTGAGTTCCGGTGGGTGCAGGGCTGAAGGCCTGGGGTCCGCCGTTCCCAGAAAAGGCCACCCACCCACTCAAGTGGAAACCCAGGAACAACGGGTTTAGGGTTTAGGGTTGAGGGTCAGGGTTTAGGGTCTAGGGTTTAGGGTTTAGGGTTTTCTGTGTCGCCGTGCACCGGTGGCTCTCTTACGGACCACACTGCACAGGAAGTTATGCCGAGGAGGGTTTGAGGTCTTACTTGGAGGTTCATGGGGTAGCTAACAGAGGGTTCATAAGTCCCCTAAGTAGAGTTTTAGTATGGTTCCCATACTTATATCCATGCTTTAAACTCCCCATGAACCTCCAAGTAGGGTTCTGGATTGTGTGGGGTCTGTTTGGGATCTGGGGCTTTGGGGGATTTGGGGTTCGGTGTTGAGGGTTTGGGACTTGGGGTTTTGGGGGATGAAGGCTTTGGGGGATGAAGGCTCGGGGTTTGGGTGAAAGGGACTTCGCTTCGGGCTTGCCCTAAACCCTTACTAAACCCTAAACCCCCTAAACCCTAAACCCTAAAACATAAACCCTAAACCCTAAACTCCAAACCCCAAACCCTAAACCCTAAACGGGTTACGGGTTTAGGGTGCAGGGTTTGCGACCAGGAGAAGTTCCCGGATGGGCGAGAGCGGGAAACACTGCGACTGCCTGGAACAAAGAAGGACTGGGCGTTTAGGGTTTAGGGTTTAGGGTTTCGGGTTTCGGGTTAGGAGGGACTAAAGGAGGGACCCTCCTAAGGGACCTTAGGGCTTATTTAGGGTTGTTCAGGTACATAGGAAAAATGGGTTTAGCTGTTCAGGGGTAAGCCCCGTCGTACCTAGAAGCCCTTCAACCTCTGAAGCCCCCCAAGTCCCCTAAAAGTCCCTAAGCCTTTAAGCCCCCCTCTCCCAACGCCCCAATACTTGTACCTGAACCCAGGGATGTTCCCCCTTTTACTTGCAGTCCTTCATAGGGATTATAGTACCCCCCATTCGAATCCCTATTGAGGAGCTGTTCTGATAAGGGGGCACATCCCCTGAACCCCGAACCCCCAAGTTGGCCAACCCCCAAGCCTCCCCCACAAACTTGAACCCGTAAGCACTGCAAGCCCCAGCTTGCACTCCGTGGCGCGTAGACCCTAAACGCAAGTAATGAAAAGCCCCTAAACCCTAAACCCTAAACCCTAAACCCTAAACCCAAAACCCTAAACCCCAAACCCCAAACCCTGAACCCTGAACCCTGAACCCTAAACCCTAAACCTTAAACCCTAAACCTCAATCGCGCAGAGAGCACGAAAGCCTAAGCCCAAGACCCAGGGTTTACGGTGTAGGGTTTGGTTTAGGGTTTGACCTTAAATGCCCTGGAGCCACAAAAGCCCAAAAACACCCGAAGCCCCTAAAACCTAACGCAAAAGCCCCAAAAGACTCTAGACACACTTAACACCCTCAGCACCATCGAACCCAAAACGTTAGCAAAAGAAACATGTAGCAAGCTTGAAACCTCATACCCTAAACACCCTAAAGCCTGAAAGCCCAACAATGCCGCAATGAAGCCCTAAACCCTAAACCCTAAACCCTAAACCCTAAACCCTAAACCCTAAACCCTAAACCCTAAACCCTAAACCCTAAACCCTAAACCCTAAACCCTAAACCCTAAACCCTAAACCCTAAACCCTAAACCCTAAACCCCAAAACCTAAACCCTAAACCCTAAACCCTAAACCCTAAACCCTCTCTTTATATATATATATATATATATATTTAAACCTTAATGGGGAACGTGGCCATTGGCAAAAGAACCGTGGCCATTGGCAAAAAAACCGTGGCCATCGGCTTTTGAGAACAGAAATCTCATGTGGACCAAAAGGGGAAAAGCTTGCTTGATTTTGATTTTCAGTACGAATACAAACTGTGAAAACATGGCCTATCGATCCTTTAGGTCTGAGAAATATTCAGCTAGAGGTGTCAGAAAAGTTACCACAGGGAGAAACGCGCAAAACAACACGGGTGTGGTTGTAGTACGTGCGTGTGACCTTCCCACCCGCCCGAGACCCCACCTTGCCTGGAAACACCGTGGTCGGGGGTGAATTTACATTTTATTTCAATTTGCAAAATCGTTGCTGTTTTTGCTCATTTTTTGAGGTGGCAGGCCGGCAGATTTGCGAAATTGAAATTAAGTAAAATAATTTGTTTGCTGTTTATTCTTCATTTTTAAAGGGGGCAAAGCCGCCAGGACCCAAAACACCATGTAAATGAATCAAATTTAATTCGTTATGGTATGAATTTTAGTAAACTCATAGGAAGCTTTTGACGAAACAAAAACCTTCCAAAACGTTTGGCCTGCATTTTTTATTGTATCCATTACTATATTTACAGGCCTTTTGTGGTTAACAGATACCGATTTTTGACAACTAGATTTTTTTATGAGGACGGTGTATTGCAGAGCAGCTATTGGTCGTCAACTTCTTCGGCCTATATGCCCCTTATATGGAAAAACAGACAAAAAGATAATGAAGCAAGGCGGCGGGGCAAAGAAGACACAAGGGAGGAGAGGACAAACAAAGGAAAAATAGAAGACAAAGAAGGAGAAGACCAAAGGAAGGAGAAGACAAAAGGAAGGAGAAGGCAAAAAGAAGGAGAAGGCAAAAGGAAGGAGAAGGCAAAAGGGAGGAGAAGGCAAAAGGAAGGAGAAAGGCGCAAGCGAAACAGAAGATGAAACAGGAAAAGAAAACAGAAGCCGCAGCCAAATGCGAAGAAGACCTCGGCGACCAGGAACAAACGAGAAGACAATGACAAAGGACAAGGCAAGCAAGAGTTGCGAGGAAACGCATACAAGGGAAAAGATCACGCAGAGAAGGCAGCAGGAAACGAGAAGGAAATTCCCTGCACCCTGGTGAAGGATCTCGCTGCAGACAAAAGAACAACAAGTTTTGAAGGTAAACCCTTTAAGAGAAAATCGGGGCTCTCAGACGTGCAGGGCGGCACTAAGGTTGGGGCGGCATGGCCAAACCTTCCCACAAGCACTGTGAGCTCTCAGTTGCTTCGTTCCATGCATCATGGCGCGCAGCTTTCGAAGTCTTTGGCTTCATGTTCGATCAGGCGTGGGCGATGCTCTGGCCGGGGATTAATTTTGAAGATGCTGTTGAACGCGATGGTCGTTACTATCGCGACCGCAAAGATGAAGGCCAGTTATCGGTATTCATGCTGCACAGCGGCGCCAGTCAGGCTGACGCGCATTTTAAAACATGCGCCTGAGAAGGGCTTCGCTGTAATCGCGATCCGAGGCGTGGATCCTTTTGCATGCAGCGAAGTTTTGCGGAGCATAAAGGTCCCAGCCGCCTTCGGGGCTCGATTCGCCTGGACGCTGTCCGGCGTGCCGTTTATATTGCACCTCCTACGAGAGTGCCCGGACAACGAGTGGGTGTTCGTTGCCGAGGATAGCTGTTGGCTGTACCAACAGTCAGACAGCGCTTCTTTGTTGGCCATCAAGGATACTGCTGCCACGGACTTTCCTGAAGGTGTTTTTCAGCGATCGGTATGCGGCTACCAGCTAGCTTGCAGGCGCATTCCAAGAAACAAGAAGATACGCTGCCCGATTGATTTGAGCACGGGAAAGGCGACGTTGCAGGAGGACGTGAAATTCTTCCACCCGATAGGTTCCAAGTTATTTCTGGTTCAAAAAGGGTGGCTGCGTCTGGTTCAGAAGGTTTCTCTGGAGCACGATCGCGAGGGATATTGGGATTGGATCATGTCGCTGATGAGGACGGTAGGAGCCTTGCGGTTGCATCAGCCGTTCGTTGCTGGAAGCGCTGAGCATTTCAGTTTAGTGGATGGCGGCCGTGTGCAAGCTGCCGAACTCCCCAATGCATCCGACCAGGATGCTTGAAGCCTTCGTGCAGTTTAGTTTCTGCGTGCTTGGACGTTTATGTGCTTTTGTAGTCAAGCTGGTAAGTTAGACAGTGACCTACGAGCCTTCCTTGCAGTAGCAGTAGGCAAGTTTTGTAGGTCTGACATCTCATCTCACGGTATGTGCCCGGTGGGAGCCTTTTCGGGCGAGCTGCTTGCAGCCCGGGCGTAACATGTTGTCGGTTCGCAGACGAAGCACGTAAACGTCCAAAGCATTGAGGAAGAGGCAGAGAGAAAGTGGCCAAAAAGGCCAGAAAGGCTACGGTCGCGGGACCGGCCGCTAAGCTGGATGATAAGCAGCAGCAGCAGCAGCAGCAAGAACAACAACAACAGCACCGCAGCAGCACAGCGTCACAGCACCATTGCATTGCAGCACCAAGCGGCCCGAGCCATGGCTTCAACCCGCTCCGCCGTGGAAAAGTCCTCCTTGCTTGTCGCCGGGCGTCACCGGCTGCGCAAGATTTGTCCTGGCACCGTCTTTCTCCCTGCGTTGTCTTAATTTCTTGGGTGTGTCATTGCGCTCATGCATTCCATGTTTTCCACACGCGCAGGACAGCCCGGCGCCACCAGCAGCGGTCGCGGAGGAGGCTGTGGCGGAGCATGTGCGCTTGGGGGTCAACCCGCCACCTAAACCGGTGATTAAGCGGATCGCACACCGCCTCAGCCTCCCCGCGACGACTCGGCGACCGATCGATCTCACGCGGCAGGAGGCGCGTTTTTATTTGGCATGTCTTATGTTGAGCATGGCGAAGTTTCGCCTTTCGTGTAGACTTCTCTCTCGCGCCTTTTCTCGCAGGTTTTATTCTGCGTACGCTGCAGGTTGTCTGTGGATCCGTGTTTGTTTCACGCGTAGGACTACGGGCACGTGGAGAGCATCAAACCCTTAACGGAGTCTGTTTGTAGCAAACTTGGGCTGAAGGGCACGGCGAAGCTAGATGTTCTTGACCGTCACCTGTACATGCGCACGGTCACTCCACATGCAAGCGGCCTTGCACGCCTTGGTGCTGAAAGACGTCGCGGAGGACCGTGGCTATCTTGTGGCACAGCCTCCCAGTTTTTTTTCTCGCTTGCTCGTCGCAAGCAATGTTTCACAGCAGGCGGAGGCAAAGGCGAAGGAGGCGGCGACGATGCCCGCGGAGGTGGCGGAGGAGCAGCCGGAGAAGGCAGGCATGCACAAGCCTCCCGCAAAGGGCCGCCGCCGCCGCCACGCAGCTTGCCTGCAAGAATCTGTCGTGTTTCTCGTGGTTAAACACGTGTCTTCGCACACGGAGCTGGTCTCATTTTTGTCTTACTGAAGCTCCGATGCAAACACCCTACACCCTACACCCTACACCCTAAACCCTAAGCCCTAAACCCTAAACCCCAAACCCCAAACCCCAAACCCTAAACTCTAAACCCTAATCCCTAAACCCTAAACACTAATTATTTGGGGCAGGAGCCCCACGAGAACGCGAGGCTGGAGCATGAAAGTTCGGCTCTGCGTTTTTAAGGGCGGTTGTGGGTTCAGGGTTTAGGGTTTAGGGTTCAGGGTTGGGGGTTAGGGTTGTGGGCTCAGGGTTTGGGCTTGTTTGGGGCTTAGGGTGTTTAGGGCGTTTGAGACGGGCAGGGCGGTTATGGCTTTGACTCATCGGTAGGGCTGCAGGGGTTTGCGGTTCTTGGGGTTCTAGGCTCAGGGTTATGGGATTTGTTCCTGTCAGGCTGCTTAGGCGGGCACTTCATCAAAACGGTTCTGGGGTTCTAGGCTCAGGGTTATGGGATTTGTTCCTGTCAGGCTGCTTAGGCGGGCACTTCATCAAAAGAACCGTTTCCAGCTGAAAGAGCTTAGGACAACAAGGGATAGCCCCAAACAAGTGAGATCGGATAAGCCCTAAACCCTAAACCCTACACCCTAAACCCCCAGCCCTAAACCCTAAACCCTGAACCCCACACCCTACACCCTACACCCTAAACCCTAAACCCCCAAACCCTAAACCCCAAATCCTAAGCCCCATCCAGCTTCCCAAATATTGGCGGGGCATCGGGCATCCTTGGGTGCATGATCGCTGCTTCAGGGCCTTGTTTTTTTGGGGGCGGCTCCGGGTACGGAGATGCCAGGAGGGCTGAAACGGGTGAAAAGAGGGCCAAAGCCCTAAACCCGAAACCAGAAACCCTAAACCCTAGACCCTAGACCCTAGACCCTAAACCCTAAACCCTAAACCCTAAACCCTAAACCCTAAACCCTAAACCCTAAACCCTAAACCGCCAATAAACCTCGACTCCAAGATCAAGCCCAGATGCGGACACGCTAACGCCCGAAACCGCGTCCCTCCCAAGGGGACTCTTTGCCTATTGGTTCTTAGAGGGTTGCTGATTCCCTTCATTTACGAAGAACAATCCCGAAGCCCTGAACCCTAAACCCAAAAGCTGAAACCTCCAACCCTAGACCCTGAGCCCTAACCCTAAACCCTAAACCCTAAACCTTAAACCCTAAACCCTAAACCCTAAACCCTAAACCCTAACCCTAAACCCTAAACCCTAAACCCTAAACCCTAAACCCTAAACCCTAAACCCTAAACCCTAAACCCTAAACCCTAAACCCTAAACCCTTCTTAGGATGCGCCCTTGAAGGCAGACGGCCGAGCGCATCCTTAGGGAGATGATGAACGTGGACCTTGGCATGGCTCCTTGGCTTAGGCGTAGTTTCATGGGCCGGGTTTAGGGTTTAGGGTTTAGGGTTTAGGGTTTAGGGTTTAGGCTCCCTGATTATGGTCTCTTACCTCCTTTAAAGGGTTCTTTAGGGTTTCGGGTTTAGGGTTCGGGGTTTAGGGTTTAGGGTGGGCCACTGATGCCCTGCAAACCCTGTAGCCTTCAGAACCTGACCCGAAACCCTAAACCCTAAACCCTAAACCCTAAACCCTAAACCCTAAACCCTAAACCCTAAACCCGAAACCCTAAACCCTAAACCCTAAACCCTAAACCCTGAAACCTAAACCCCAAACCCTAAACCTTAAGCTCTAAAGCCGAAACCCAAACCCTCAGCCCCCAAAGCCCGCGAGCCGAAAGCCAAGTCTGCTCAATGTCCATGGGTAGTTAGCAGCACACCCTAAGACCTGTAGCCTAGAACCCGAAACCCTAAACCCCTACATACACTCTGCGCCCTGAACCCTCAGCCCTAAACCCTCGCCCCAAACCCTAAACCCCAAACCCCAAACCCCAAACCCCAAGCCCCAAACCCTAAACCCTAAACCCTAAACCCTAAACCCTAAAACGCTTAACTCTAAACACAGGTGAGCTTCGACTTCAGTTCCGTGGAGCGCCAGGAGGCGCAGCAAACGGATGTTGGGTTTGGGGTTTAGGGTTTAGGGTTTAGGGTTTAGGGTTTAGGGTTTAAGGTTTAGGGTTTAGGGTTTAGGGTTTAGGGTTAGGGTTCAGGGTTCAGTGTCAGAGTTCAGGGTTTAGGGTTTTAAGGGTGACGGATGGTAGACAAGACCCTAAACGCTATAGCTCTTCGACCCGCAGTTTAACGTGTGATTTCATGTTTCGGCAGGGTTAGGGTTAAGGGTTCAGGGTTGAGGGTTGAGGGTTTAGGGTTTAGGGTTTAGGGTTTAGGGTTCAGGGTTCAGGGTTGAGGGTTTGGGGTTTAGGGTAGAAGCTGAACCCCAGATGGCAAGCCCTAAACCCTTAAACCGTAAACCCTACTTGAACGGGTATGGGTCGGTCTGCGTAGGGTATGAATTCTTCTAATCAGGGTAGCCTAAGTACACAGGTCCCTCCCTACTCCCTATAAACCCTACAAACCCTATAAACCCTATAAACCCTGTAAACCGTATAAACCGTATAAACCCTATATACCCGACAAACCCTACTAAGAACCAGTGCGGAACAGTAGTTGCACACGTGGCTCGGTCGGGTCCACTTGGAGAGTTGGTTTCCAGTCGGCTGCCTGCCCTCACAAATGTTATAGATGGACTTGGAGGTTCATGGGTACTTAGAACCCCACTTATAAGTCTACTTATCACCTACTTAGGGGACTTAGACGGCTTATAGGGGGCTTAGGGTGTAGGTTTATGGGGTCCAGGCTGGTTGCTCTAGCTTCAGGGTTTAGGGTTTAGGGTTTAGGGTTTAGGGTTTAGGGTTTAGGGATGGAAGGGAGCTCTTTTTCAAGAGCTCAAGGGGGTCATCCGCAAGAAGTCTACTTGGGGATGGGGGGGGCTCTCATGAGCTGCAAGCCCGATTCCCCCTCAAAGGGTTGGTAGGGTTCATAGGGTTTATAGGGATTATGGGGCTTATAGGATGTGTAGGGTTTATAGCATTTATGTATGGGGCTTATAGGATTTGTAGGGTTTATAGCATTTATGGCGTTTATCGGATTTGCAGGGCTCAGGGGCCTAAACCCACCACACCCCCCAGCCCGCGAGCGCAAACGCGGAGGAAGAGATCGACTCCCCATCGTTCCCGGCGCCTTCCTCAGCCACTGGGGGTTCGGCTCAGCTTTCGTGTGCGATCCGTGACGGTAGAAGCCCGAAGACCTGCACCCTAAATCCCTAAACCCCAAGTCCCCTACGCTCCGCGGCCCCCAAGCCCCTGAGCCCCAAACCCCTAAACCCCTCGCCTCTGTTTGCCCAGCAGGCCTCATCAAGGCCTTCAACCCCCAAGCATGTTGTTGAGGCCAGACGCGGCCAGACCGTCCCGAAGCCCTAAACCATTAACCCCTGCATCCCCAAACCCCCAAACCCCTAAAATCCTGAACGGTGGGAGCACGCACCTCGGCCCGGACTGCACCCAACACCTCCGGGAGGGCCCTTAATCCCCCCAAAAGGAAAGTAAGCACCGAACCCAAGCGCGCCCTAAGCTGAGCGCCAAACCCGCCCAGGGCGTGACGACCGTGTACCGAAAGGAGCTCGTCGAGTGCAAGGTGACGACCCCTGACAAGGCCGCCGGGTACTCGCCGGGGTAGCTAGGGTAGTTATGGGGCCTTCCACCTTTTTCTAACAGTGCTTAATAGGGATTGTAGTACCCCTAAACCCTAAACCCTAAACCCTAAACCCTAATACCCCTACTAGAGTCCCTATGAAGGACTGCTAGTATAAGGGGGAACATCCCCAGGTAGTTACACGGTCCCATAGTCTGGTCCCTTACCTCCTTTGAGGGGTTCTGAAGTTAGGGTTTAGGGTTTAGGGTTTAGGGTTTAGGGTTTAGGTTTAGGGTTTAGGGTTGCAGGGTATCTAAGGGGTGGAATATAAGGAAGGGGGCCACCATGTGAGAGCTCAACCATGCAGCTACCTTTAGAGGTGTAGGGTTTAGGGTTTAGGGTGTAGGGTTTAGGGTTTAGGGTTTAGGGTTTAGGGTTTAGGGGTGTAGGGTTTAGGGTTAGTTGGGCATTGGCGAAGGGATCCTGATTCAGGGAGCCTGCCAAATCGCTGGTTTAGGGTTCGGCTTTTTCTCTGGTCTTTGGGGTTTAGGGTTGAGGGTTTAGGGTTCAGGGTGATTCAAGACCCAGCTCAGAGGCCGAGACAGTCGCCTGGGATTTCGGGCTTACGGCCAGTTAGGGTTTAGGGGTTGTAGATGAACTCCACACCGGTAATCCTGTGGCGATTCATCTCGCCTCCTCAGCTCATGGCTGCATTTTCGTCGTTCGGAGACCCTGTTTCGCTTGAGCTGGATACCAACCCCAAACCCGAAACCCGAAACCCGAAACCCGAAACCCTAAACCCTAAACCCTAAACCCTAAACCCTGAACCCTAAACCCTAAACCCTAAACCCTAAGTTTTTAACCCGGAGCTCGAAGCCCGAAACCCTAATCCTGAACCCTCCAGCGCATGATTTCAACCCTCAGACCAGAACACCCTCCGCGGAGCCCCATGTCTCTTAGTTAAGGAATATGCCTTAAACGTTGCCCTGAACCCAGGGAAGCTGACCAGGTAAGCGGTTCTCTCCCCTGTCTTTCGCTTTGTGTATGTTAGGTTTAGGGTTTCGAGTTTGTTCCTTGCTTCTGGGCCAGGAGTTTAGGGTTTAGGGTTTAGGGTTGCTGAAGGAGTCCTCAATAAAGGAAAACAATAATCCGCAAAATCAGGGGTAGTTGCCACGGACGATCATGATTGTGGTATAGACATTCATGGACTGATGGCTACAATCAAGAACAACAGGAAAACCACAAGAAAGCGCGGTTGGGGCAGGGTAGCAGGCTGATCGTAAGCTGTGTCCTGGAAGGTTGTTTGTTGGCTTCCATCCGTCTCTTTTGCCTTCTCCTTTCCTAGGCTCTAGATGTGTTAAACCCTAAACCGTAGAGCCTGAACCCTTAAACTCTGAACCCCTAAACCCTAAGCCCTGAACCCGGAGTCCTAAACCCTCAACCCTCAACCCTAAACCCTAAACCCTAAACCCTAAACCCTAAACCCCAAACCCCAAACCCTAAACCCTTGTTCTGAAGGGTATCTGCGCAATTTCCCAGGCTTTAGGAGCCAGGGCCTGCAAATTCCGCTAGCTTCCACCGGGTCCAGTATACAGGGCTGAGGTTCAGGGTTTGATATGGTTGGTTTAGGGTTTAGGGTTTAGGGTTTAGGGTTTAGGGTTTAGGGTTTAAGACAAGAATGAGCCCATGGGAAAGTGCACCCTGGATCTGGGGCAGGCTTTGCAGGAGAAGGCCGGGGGCACTCCCGTGTCAGGCTGCCAAAGCTTCAGGGTTTAGGGTTTATATAGGGTTCAGGGTTTAGGGTTTAGGGTTTAAGGTTTCGGGCTTAGGGCTTAGGGTTTAGGGTTTAGCCCCAACCCCCTGAGCCCTAAATTACTAAACCCCTCTCTCATTCAGGGGTTAGGCCTATCGAGGACACGCTTCCGATGAGGGGCTACACCCTGAACCCTAGCCCTAGATCCTAAACCACCCAGTCCAAGCCAAGAGCTTCTGGAAATCTTCGGCGCCTTGCCAGAACCGCTCGGGGGTTTCGGGTTTAGGGTTTAAGGTTTGGGGTTTAAGGTTTGGGGTTTAGGGTTTAGGGTTTAGGGTTTAGGGTTTAGGGTTTAGGTTTACGGAACCTCAAACCCTAAACCCGAAACCCTAAACTTTAAACCCCGGAAGGCTAGGCACTTCCAAGCCCTTAAGCCCAGAAGCCCAAAAACCCCAGGGGTTTGGCGTTGAGGGTTTGGGGTTTAGGGTTTAGGGTTTGGGGTTTGGGGTTTACGGTTTGGGGGGGGTTTAGGGTTTCGGGTTTAGGGTTGAGGGCTTAGGGTTTGGGGTTGAGCAGGCTAGCAACCCCCTGCTGGACCCTACAGTTTCGAAGCCCTGAAACCCCAAGACGTAGAACCCGAAAGCCCTGAATCCTTGAAACCCCAAAACCCCGGAAATCCTGAAGCCCTGAGACTCTAAACCATAAACCTTAAACCCTAAACCCTAAACCCTGAAGCCTAAAACCCTCAGCCCTCAGCCCCGAGGTAAAGCCCCAAAGCCTCAAGCCCTGAAACCATGAAGCCCCAAAAGCCAGAAACCCCAAAGCCCTGCCTGAAACCCTGAAACCCCAAAACCCTGAAAGCCTGAAACTCAACCCCCCCCAAACCCCAATGCCCTTAAACCCCGGAAAGCCCTGACATTCAGAGCTGGCAAGGTGGGTTTGCCGACCATGCAAAGCTGGCACTCTACGGACCCACAGGCCCTGAATACATTTAGGGCTTCAGGGGCTTCGGGTTTGGGGTTTGGAAGCCCTAAACCCTGCACCCTAAACCCTAAACCCTAAACCCTAAACCCTAAACCCTAAACCCTAAACCCTAAACCCAGGTTTGGAGGTTTGGGGGTTGGGAGGTTTCGAGGTTTTTTCTGGCTTGCGGGTTGAGGGTTTAGGGTTTAGGGTCTAGGGTCTAGGAAAGAGACAGAGCTGTAGGAGGCGGAGTCTTATGTGGAGTCCAGAGTTTGAAGCCACCTAAGCCCTAAACCCTAAACCCTAAACCCCAAACCCTAAACCCTAAACCCTAAACACTAAACTTAGGGACGTAGGGTTTAGGGTTTAGGGTTTAGTGTTTGCGGTTAGGGTTTCGGGGCCTCCATGCAGAAATCAACCCCACAATCCCAAACCCGAAGTGACTCTATCCCCAACAACACAAGAACCCACCCTAAACCCTAAACCCTAAACCCTAAACCCTAAACCCTAAACCCTAAACCCTAAACCCTAAACCCTAAACCCGAAACCCGAAACCCTAAACCCTAAACCCTAAACCTTAAACCCTAAAGCCTAAGCCCTAAACCCTATATCCTAAGCCCTACGTTGAGGTTGAGGCTTCAGAGTTTAGGCCCTTCGGATCTCCTGAACCCACAAACCGGCCCAGTGCCCAAGCTTGTGTTTCAAAATTGCGCGCTGCAACATGCACCGGTGTGGCATTCTGTGAGAAGAGTCCGATGGTGTTGGGCGCTGAGAGGTTTCAGGGTTTAGGGTTTCGGGGTTTTAGGATTGAAGGTTTGGGGTTTAGGGTTATGGGGGTCCGCAGAATAGGGGGAGTGTTTTTGTTGTTTTTTGTTGGGGGGGGGGGGGTATAGAGCCCTAAGTCTTTTGAGGAAGAGCCGAAAAGATCTTGGTTGACCCACGGCGCTGTTCTGTCACAGTAGCGCGCTTTCTCCGAAACAAGGTCAACTAGCAGCACCGCGCCGCAATCCCGTGTCGCAGTCTTTTGCTAATGCATGGTGTTGGATACTAATGGGTTCTTTACTGGCTTGTGCATTATGCAGGTTCGACTAGATGGCTTGGGAAAGCTTCAACGCGAGTCATCTGCGCGGTGTGGAGGAAGAGTCAGTAGCGTCCGTGCAGAAAGTCAATGAAAGACGGCACGGTTGTTGTGTGCCTCAGTAGGCGGGACATTTTTGTATTTTCCCTTACTGGGTTTAGGAGGATCGTGTTCGGGAATAGTTTTCAGTGGGTCTTTAGGGCCATCCTAGCATGTGCCCATAATTAAGTAAACCTTGCGGATTCTGCCGGACATAAAAGGGGCCCAGCAGAGGATCGGTTCGTCAAGGCTGTGGGGCATGTTCGATGTGTTCTTCGTCCATCGGTTTCTACCTATTTGCTTAGGACCCCCCCCAAAAATTTCAAGAAGGCAAGAGCTATTGTTCCTTCAATGGGCACTATATAGTAGTTTGTGTTTTTGGGGGGTTCTTAAGCAAAAAGTAGGTTATGGGAAATCTCACGCATCTCAGCATACCAGGCCCGAGACCGTCCTCTTCACCACTGGCAGTGTTAGCACACCTCAAATGAAGACTTCCGCTCGGAACGTCCCTTCCCAAAAAGGGTACAGTAGCCCAAGCTCAAACCACCTGAAAAATAGGGGGTACTATAATACCTACTAAGGACTCTTAGTATCTGGGGGAACATCCCAAAACCCTAACCCTAAACCCGGCAGATTCGCCGGTGCAATCCAGCCCTGGTGCCAGGGTAACACGAAGTTCTTCCAGTGGCTGACCGACTCTGAAGCCGAGAAGCAGAAGGCGAGCGCGTGCGGCAGCGTACCAGGGACGTCCCCTAACAGTCCTAAGAGGGAGGGGTTTTACGTACCCTTTGTTTTGTAATCCCTAAAAAGGACTGGTAGTATAAGGGGGAACATCCCAATAAGTCTTGAGATTTTCGGTTGTTCATGAGATAGTCCTTTACCAGGTGATTCGGTGAACTTATCTAGGCTGCCAAGGATGGTTTTTTGTCAACGCTTTCAATGAGCCATAGAGACGTGTCCAACACATATGCTACATGCAGCCTCACCCATTGAAATTTCGGGTCGTTCCATTCCCCATGCCTATTGGCTTTCCCACATGCCCTGTGCCCTTAAACCCTAAACCCCACCGTGCTATAGAATCTTCTCGTATAACCCTAAACCCTAAACCCTGAAGCTTGAACCCTAAACCCTATGAACTTATAGGCCTAAACCCTAAACCCTAAACGGCCCTAAACCCTAAACCCTCCACCCTCAACCTACAACTAAGGAAGCCCTAAGCCCAAAAGCCTCTTCGGGTCCAAAGGTCAAGCTGTCAGTGCACGGCTCGCACGCCGCGGCCCTGGCAATCTACCTCTCCCGGTGTTTGTTGCCGCGGGTTTAGGGTTTAGGGTTTAGGGTTTAGGGTTCAGGGTTCAGGGTTCAGGGTTCAGGGTTCAGGGTTCAGGGTTTAGGGTGTCGGGTGTAAGGTTTCGGGCTTCTGGGAGGGGGCCCTTCGGGCCGCCCAGGGCTGGTGTCTGCCTTCGGGATTCAGGGCTTTAGGACTAAACCCTAAACCCTAAACCCTAAACCCGAAACCTTGAACCCTAAACCCTAAACCCCAAACCCTAAACCCCAAACCCTAAACTCTAAGACCCTAAACCCTAAACTCGAAACCTCAAACCCGAAACCCTAAACCCTAAACCCTCAACCCTAAACCCTGACCCTACACTCAAGGACCACTTCGGGGTTCGACTGAGGGTTTCGGATGCCTTTTGGTTCATGGGCCTCGTGACCACACCCGCGGCCCAGAGTTGCAGGTATGCCTTAGGGTTTAGGGTTTAGGGGTTTAGGGGTTTAGGGGTTTAGGGGTTTAGGGGTTTAGGGTTTAGGGGTTTAGGGTTTAGGGTGTAGGGTTTAGGGTTTAGGGTTTAGGGTGTAGGATTTAGGGTTTAGGGTTTAGCCCTTCAACTCCCCAGTAAGCTTCCTCAACATCAGACAGTTGTTTTGTTATCGTTTCATCTCGTACGCCAAACTACCAAAGTACCGATTTAGGGACACCCTAAGCCCTGAACCCGAAGCCCTAAACCCTCAACCTTAAAGCCTTAATTCCTAAACCCTAAACATCCCGAAGCCCTAAACCCTAAAGCCGAAAGCCTAACCCTAATTCCTTAGCCTTGAGCCCTGAATCTTAACTCAAACCCTAAACCCGAACCCTACTAAACTCTAGACCCTGACCCTAGTTCGGAGGCCCTAACTCCCAAACCCTAAACACCAAAATCCTACCCTGAAAACCCAAAACCCTAAAAGCCCTGAAACCCTAAAACCCTAAAAACCCTAAACCCAAAAAACCCTAAAAACCCTAAAAACCCTATAAACCCTATAAACCCTAAAAACCCTAAAAACCCTAAAAACCCTAAAAACCCTAAAAACCCTAAAAACCCTAAAAACCCTAAAAACCCTAAACCCTAAACCCTAAACCTTTAGAAGAACCCCAAGCCGACCCAGATCTCCACGCTGGTGCGGGCGCCCATCGGTCTGGACGAGGAGGTCGGCGCGGCAGCAACCCAGGGCTTTCCGGAAGGTTTAGGGTTTAGGGTTTAGGGTTTAGGGTTTAGGGTTTTTAGAGTTTTTAGGGTTTGGGGTTTAGGGTTTAGGATTAGGGTTGCAGGGTTTAGGGGTTCGGGGTTTAGGGGCTAAGGATTAGGGACTCAGGGTTCAGGGTTCCTGGCAGATTCTCTTGTCGCGGAGTTGAAGCGTTGGGAGTTTCCTTTCCCCTCTTTATTATTGTTTGGGCGTTTCATTCGTTTCGTGCGTTCACTTCGCTCCTTACAAACGAATACGCCCATATAATAATAAAAGGGGTGAAAGGACACGGGCTAGTTATCTTCATGAACAAGACTCACCGTGAAGCCCGTAGAATTAGTATCATCACCAGGCTGTTACCAAAGGCTTGAGTTCTACATCCAAAAGGGTCTTGTGTCCCAACCTTACAGACGCTTCCCCGAAAGCCCGTTAAAATATACTAGATTCATGCGTCACAGGTTCCTTATAATTTAGTATTTTTATAGGGCTTTTAGTACGCTATTAACCCCTTATTCACCCGGTTAATAGTAAGTGAGTAAGTGAGTTCATGAATTACAATGAGGCACGAAGCGTGAATTCATGTGCGAACGAATGAACGAAACTAGAGAGCATATTAATTGTATTATAAGGAGTGAATAGGTGAACGACGCATGAATACAATTAAGATGTGAACGAACACGGGCTAGTTATAATATAATAATTCACGCGGGAAAAGACGCCCTTGTAATTATTATATTATAGGCCCGTGCACACTTATAATCTGTATCCACCACACGGGCACATGGTAACACTATGAGAACGTCCCTGTTGACTTCATGACTTCTATCTCCCGTCTCACCCCTCAGTACTAATAGTGTTACCGTGTGAACAGATGATTCGTGGTGTGGTTTCTTGGACAGTTGGTCTTGGAACTAGAGTAAAAGAGTACATGGGCAAGACTGACAGGTGGGATGGATTCCAGGGTCTCAAGGTGTGATGGGTGAACAAGGCTGTGGAACAAGAGTGAGAGAGGTGAATGGTACGGTTTCTAGACCAGATTGTTTGTGTCTCAAAGTTGGAGCGTGGGGAACGAGAGATAGAGGTTAGGTGACAGGGAGAGAGCGGTTAACCTGTGATGGAAACTGCCCCGGTAACACTCATCATTTGGTCCTTTGCCCACAGTGGTTGGTACTAAGATAGAAGCTAACCTCTCTCACTCAGAAGCCACCCCATGAAGATATACCAGTAAAAGAGCTTTCACTCTAGGAATTAGTACTATCATCACGCTCTCTGGATCACCTATTCACATGGTAACAACTGGGGCGGTCACCAAGCTCGCAGACTGATTCATCCGGGTCTTTTGGTCCGTCCATGAAGAGCACCCATTATAATATTATAGCCTTGGTCCTCGTGAGGACCAGGGGCGGAGGGCGCAGGAGCGGCCATCGAAAAGAGGGATCTAAGGGAAACCAGGACTACACCCAGAAAGCCCCAGCTTCACCCAAACCCTCAAGACGGAAAAAACCCTGGACGGGGACCACCGGGCTAGGGGGGGTCCGGAAGAGGCTAGACCAGCCTAAGCTAGAGGAACCACCCGGGAAACACCCCCCAAAGCCCTCACACCCCAATCCAGACACGCACTTTTTCATGCTTGAGCCAAATCCAGTCGCAATGCTTACATATGCGGAGCTCTGCTCTCGCCTGTGCCGAAGCAATGCTTACATATGCTGAACGTCCTGCACACCTGTGCTGAAGCAATGCTTACATATGCAGAACATCCTGCACACAAAGGCATGGTGCCCTTCTCCACTTCAGCCTTCTCAGAGGCTTCCCTTATCCCAACACTCCTCCTTGGGCTGTTCTCAGCACAGATTCAGCCCACCAGCTCATACAGAGATTTTCGACCGTCGCAGTAGGCACACATGCCCTTTGCATCGATGTTCGTGTAGGCGCTCTTCAGGCCTTGACAATCTCCGTAAAGGTGGACGTGATCTCCCCGTTGAGATGCAAAGAAGGGGCCCCGAAACTTCACATAAGCTTCACGAGGGGTCTGAGTGTTGGCATCTCGTGTCCTTCGCCGCGTCTGACGTACAGGAGGTGGCGGTTCTTCCCAAGAAGAGGCCGACCTATCCAGCGAGGGAACCGGACCGCGCCCTTCTGGAGCGGATGCAGGGCTGTGCCTTGGAGCTAGCTCAGGTGTCATAGGGCCATTCTGTCCCAAACCATACGAACCCAGCTCCTGCTGCACAGCCTGTTGCAGTCGCCGTAGCCGCCGAGCATTCCTTGCCTCTGAGACTGAACAGTCCCTCTTCAGAGCGTACCACTCGAACAGCCACTTGATCGCCTCCCATGCACCAATCGCAGCCACCAAGCTGACAAAAACCAGCGCATAAAACTCCCAAGCAACACTGATTTGTATCCCTCCAACATCCTCAGCAGGAACATTCGAACTTCGCTTTGTCGAGGCTCCACGAGTACCCTGAACCAACCAACCCAAAAGCAACACCAATCTAGCTATCACCCCAACCACCCCCGGTGTTGTAGTGTGTGCCGTTGCTGCAGTGCTGCCTGTTGCTGGTCCCGGCTGCTGCTCTCTTGGCGAAGTTGTTCCCAATCCCCACATACGGCAAAGCTCCAGGAGTCTTGGCTTCGAGAAGGCCTTTGTACCTAAGTCTCCTAATTGAGAAACACCAGGGATATGTCGAAGGGTAATCTCCTTGAGACGCACCGCCTCACGAAGATGAAAGGCACGAACTCGTAGGTGACGAGTTTTCCAAGTTCCAGCTGCCTCGGAACACAGTCCTACAGCAGCCTGATTGTCGACGTAAAGTCCAAGGCGAGGAGTGTCCGGCCTGATTTCGGAGGTAAAAGATGAAAGCCCATAGACCATCTGGATGGCATTGACAGCCTCTATAAGCTCTGCCTCGGCAACAGACAGAGCAACCAGTGGTTGTCGTCCACATCGCCAAGATATGGGGCACCCCAGGTAGCAAGCCAGCGAGCAACCGATGCTCCGCCCCCCTTGGGGGGCGAAGCTGGCATCACCGTAGCCCTCCACATCATGGTTGTGGGTTGTCGGCTCGTAGAACAAGAACCAGTCGGCCGTCGCCTTCAAGTAGCCCAAAGTTCTCATGCCGATGCGCTCCACTGTCACAGGGTCCCTCACACACAGACTGCTCATGGTGGCAACTGTGTGTATCAGGTCTGGGCGGCCCTTTGTTGAAAGCCAGAGAAGTTCGCCAGTTATTTTCTGAGCACGCCTCAAGGTCTGCTCGTCGTACTGCTTCTCATCAAAGCTCACCTCCCCCAGCAGCCATGACTGCGGACATGGCGTCCCGTGACCATGTCCCTGAACATCATAGTGTCGAAGTACCTCCGATATGTAGCCAGTCTGCCCAATCTTGAAGCCATTGAGAGTCTCATAGATCTCTAGCCCCAGGAAACGAACCGGCTGCTCCATGGTTGCCCATGTCAAATCCGAGGCCTTCCATTCTTGCGTGATCCAACTATGGGTAGCAGCAACGACCTCCTCCTCACCCAGATACAAGATGTCATCAACATAAACGTTGACGAATGCCCGAACTTCCTCCTGCATCGTTCCATCTGGGCCAGGCGTCATGACCACCACACTCCAGACATTCTCATCCGCCCTGTGCTGCCTGAGGAAGGCATCCAACTCTCCCACCTTGAACCGAGCTCGCCTCAATCTGTTGTCCCGGAAGGTACTCCACAGCTTCGGAGAGCGCCTAAAGCCATAGAGAGCACGGTCAACCCGAAATAAACACTTCGCAAACGGAATCTCTGCCGCCTGGAACACCTTGGGAGGGTAAAGACAATGCACCACCTCGCCATCGTCCATCGGGGCCAAGATGAAGGCATTCCTGATGTCCGTCCCCGCTGCTTTCCAAGGACGTGTTCCACTTCGTTTGTGTGCGGCATGAACAATCATCGCCCTCAAAGACTCCCCTTGACATCCCCCTGCATAGCTGTCTTCCTTCTGACCCTTTCCTTCGAAATTGCCACATATGACAAGACGAGCCTTTCTTTTGAAGAACGAAGGCGACCCCTTCACCAACTCTCTTCCAAGGTCATCGAGCAGCTCAGGATTGTCTGGAGGTTTTGCCGTGAAGACTCCCTTGGCCGGAAGTATAGATAACACTCCCGCCCGCTCTAGACGACGATGCTCCTCCTCCGTGAGGGGAACCAAGGCTCCTGCATCCAACAGAGCCTTCATCTCCTTTCCAATGGCTTCTTTCCACCGCGGAAGGAATTGTTTCACCTCGTCAAGCTGCACCGTGTACACGACCTGAAGAGGACCTTCAAGGTTCTCCAAGACAGGCTCGACTCCATGTTTCCCATCGTCATCCTCCACAAAGCGACATAGCCGGAACCAATCCTCAACCGAGTAGGTCCTGTAAACCCTCTGTGACTCCCGTTGCTCTAAAGCCCTTTCAGCCTCCAACGTCGCCTGGTTCACACCCTCAAACAGTTCTTGATAGTCCTCCGGCACACATCGTCGTAGGTTGTGTTCCTCGTCTAGCACACAGCGAGACCAATAGCGGCCATCCATCTCACCCTCTTGGTCCTCCACCAACCACTGGGACTCATCCATGTCGTCACCAGCGTCTTCACCTCCAGCGGACTCCATCCAACCTTCAGTGGTTTCATTATCCGGAACAGCGTCAGTAGTTGTCGACACTGGTTCCACCAATTTGCTCATGCAAAAGATGTTGCCATCCTCTCCACCCTCGTCGGCCTTAAAGACTCGCGCCACAGGCGGTGTTTTTCCAACAACGCGTCGTTCAGGATGCCAGTCATCACCTTCATCTTCGTACGGAGGTAGTTCGGGTAGGCGACGAACATTCGTTGTGTACCAAACATTGCCCTGCACGGTGCGAACAACATGACCATGAGAGACTGTCTCAACAGGCCCCAAGTAAGACCCCTGGATCCACTTGTCCTCGAAGTCAGTGCCCCCTTGGCCATACCTCTTCCTCTTGATGAACACCTGTGACCCGAAAGGAGCGACGCTAGGATTGCCCCTTCCGAAGGCCTGAGCAGCGTGTTGTTGGCAAATCGTTGATGCCGCCCTTGACCACCACGATCTCACCACGGCATCTCCAAGCTTGCTGTAGGCCTTGGCCTGTCCAAGCAAAGTTCGCACCCGGCCCTTGATGAAACCAACAGCCCGCTCCGCCGCCCCATTTTGTGACGGATCATCGCCTTGAGTCTTCGTGACTATGATGTCCCTCGCCGCTGCCCACATGTCCATACCCTCGTTCATGAACTCCCTTGCTCGGTCGCAATGTACTCGTAAGACTGGCAGGCCCCGTTGACTTAGAGACAGGTACATCTCCTGCAAGGCCTTGAGTGTTTCCGCCTTCTTCCTGGTCTTCAAGGGTCGACAAAGATAGGCAGACTCGAACTCGAAGGGCTCAGACATACGCTCCAGGGCCTTGATCTCCTCCTGTTTCGGATCATCTTCCTCACGAATAGCAGCAGGATCAGGGCCAAGCTCCTCCGAGACCCCTACAGGCGCACCTTCAGTAGCAGGAACCTCTGATACGACATCCTCGGCCTCCAGCCCAGGCAACCAATCACCCTCGTCATCCGGTTTGTCCACGTCCCCAGGCTGCACACCAGACTGCTCAGGGTCCCCTGTTTCTGGGATCTTAGGAAAGCGGAAACACCCGACTAGCAGGTAGCGCGCTCCATCAGTGCCCGTCGCCCTAAACGGACCAGCAGTGTCAATGCTCAGGACATACGCTGAAGGATGAGCGACTCTCCTATGTGGCTTGCCCGTCGCCCTTTGGATGCACTCCCGGCAATCCTTCCTGTATGGCAAATGGTCCCGTCTCAGGTGAATGCGCCATTCCTCCAAGCTGAATTTAGCGAGCTTCCCTTCACCTTCTTCACCATCTCGCCTTCCCAGCCTTCGAACCATACTGGTCAAAGCATGTTCTCGCGTAGCAAAACCGGGCCAAGCACATAGAGCATCACAGACAGAACTTATCATCCCCGTTGGCCATCGACTTGTTCTTGTACCGGCCTTCAGACCATGACCATCCTCACCCTCCAAAGACCAGAGATTGAGGTTCGTACCCAAAGTCGTAGGTCCCAAGTTTTCCAAATCACACTTGACCTCATCCATGGTGTACATCCTCGCGAAGGTTTTCCACATGGTCGTTCCAAACAGGTCGTAGCATGGCACCCGTCCATTGGCCTCCTCCTCATCCTCACTCTCCAGCTCCTCCTGAGCCTCACGAACTTGGTCCCTTCCATGTAGCGCTGGGCCCTCATCCCATTCCAAGGTTGAGCGTATCGGAAAACCCAAGCATCGAAGTTTCCCGACCTTTTCATCCGGCAACTTGTCGAGGCCGAGAGGTGTGTAGGCCGCCACGAGAAGCTCCTTCTGAGTTCGATCCTTCCCCACATACGCATGGTGTTGTTTTGGATTGAACCTCGTCATCCTTCCAGAGATCTCAACCAAACAGCCCTTTGATTGTTCAAAGCCAGAGAGTGGACAGGACCTTTCGACACATCTCCCTCCACCACCAAATTTCTGTCCATCCAGGTCCCCTTCAAGCCACAGACCGGAGGAAACCTCGCCGCCAGGATCATCATCGCCCAACCCAATCAAGTAGTTGTTACTATCACGAGCATTCCGAACATCTCGATGTCGAGGCACTTCATTCGTCTCCATGACCAACAAAGCCGACCAAGAGCAATCCTCATGCAGCTGCGTTTCCACATTCCACCGCATAAACATGTTCAGGTACTTCGTCAACCACGGTCTCTGGAGTGCCTCTGTAGTAACCCCCCGATTGCCGCCATGAGCATATGCCCCAAGCACCACAGATCCTTCTTGTTCGCCTCGGGATGAGGCTCGCAAGTTCTTCTTGAAGTTCATCTCTTCCAACAACATACGGCACTCACGATGCGAAAACTTGCCCAGGTCGAACCATTCCTTAGCCAGCCTCTCTTGCTCCTCAAGGTCACTCTCTTTGTTGTCGCCTTGCTCTAGTCCAGGAACCTTCCCCGATTCAACTCTCGGATGTTCCAGCAACCAACCAACTCCAGGACCCGGGGTTTCTAAAGATCCCTCTCTCCAAAGGATCCTCCTACCCTCAGAAGCTACTGACCAAAGGATCATCGCCCTGGCAACCAGCTGAACTTCCCGAACATGTTGCGAGGACAGCATCGTCTCATTTCCTGTAAAGGGAAAGGTTCTTCGAGGCGGTCCCCCAAATAGAGCCTTAATTTTGCCCCGAGCAGCTCCCCACAAAAGCAGCTTGAAGATGCCATCCTTCTTTAACATGTCGAAGTGACTGCTAAGGTTCAGGTCCACCTCCACCAGAACATCATCACGATGCAGACTGGCCTTCCATTCGCTTGAAGAAGCCAGTCCCTTCTTCCTTTTGTCTCCCGAGAAGAGATGCACCAGCCAGTTGTTGCTAAGGAACATACTCCTTCGTTTCCTTCTACTCCACGGCATGCCCTTCAAGAGCCTCCAGCCCTCTTTGTTCGTCACCGGGAACTCCTCAGGGATGGTCGCGAAAGCCTCCGGGGTCACCCCCTGCAAATAGGGCACCTTCTGGATGAAGCCACAGAAACTCGTTCGAGCCCCAGTTTCCACCAGATCCATGAGGTGCTGTTCCCAACCGCGATCTCCACAGCCCGATAGCTCAATCTCCTTGAGCTGCCTCTCCATATCCTCCAAGGTCTTCGTGAACTCGCCAACCCGTTTCTCCTCCAATTCCTTGATGAGCTGTAGCGCGCTCACCTCGGTCATCTCTGGGCAGAAATGGTTGACTTTCACTCGCAACTTGCCATGGATCGGGTGTCGAACTTCAAGCCTTGTCGGAGACCATCGTACCGTGCATCCAAGCAACTGCACCAACTGTCCCATAGGTAGTATCGTTCCACCGCCCGAAGGGTTCGTAGAAGGCGAAGACAACAGGGTTCCACCAGCGTTCTGCGAAAGGACAACGTGATCATCATTGGCCAAGGCAACCTTCACCAACCTTCCCTGTTCCACCTCACGATCGTCAACAGCAACCCGAAAGGCATGACTCGCTCCCGAATCCAACAGGGCCATCTTTTCCTCGGAATCCTTCTCAACCGCCACTGGCTCAGTCTGCAGCAACCGTTCATATACATCCATTTTCACGCGGAAGTCTTCATTGCCAACCCTCTCCGGAAGCACCACCAGCATTCGCAGTCGCCGCAAATCCTCCAACTGTCTCTGTATAACCCCCAAAGGATCCGAGGTCGCCGAAGAAGCCGAACCTGTGCCAGAGCCCTGAGCCTGAGTGGAAGTCAAAGCCTTCAGCATCTTGTTTGTTTCGGACAACATCGCCGCCACCTGCTCCGTGTCGATCTTGTTTGAGGTTGAAGGAGTAAGGCTTGAAGGCTGCTCACGAATAGCATCTCCAGCCGGCACCGACGGACCTGACGAAAGCGAAGGACCCTCCGAGGAAGCTGCCCCTGTTGTAGGAGTAGCTGCTGCAGCCTGCTGTTTGGCCAACCTCGGCTTTGGAGCCGGTTTGTCAGTAGGATTCACCTTCTTCGTAGGACAATCCCTTGCCCTGTGCTTCGTCGAACCACAAAGGAGGCACCGTTCGGCTCGCTGAAGACCCTCCCACGAATGCCTGAAACTGCAGTTCTTTCCATTTCTGCAACCATCATCAGTAGTGAACCATGAACACGGCTTTGTCGGATTCGTAGGCGGTGGAGAGGCCTTGGCCTTTGGCCTCTGAGTGGTATTTCCGGCATCTGAGGGCTGTTGCTGCATGCCCTTCAGTTTGGGTCCGGGAGCCTCCGATGCCTGTGACGGTGTAGCCTTTCTCCCAGTAGCCCCAAGCTGCTCACATTCTGCAAGGAGGTGTTGGAAGTACTTCAACACATTCTCCGAGGTGGGTCTGGTGTCAATCTGAAGCTCCGCCTTCGCCAAGGACACCTTAAAGCGAAAATCTTGATTTGTCTCCGCCACCTTCTTCGTTAAGACCCCCAAAGACTTCACCTGGACGGACTCATCTGGCAAGGAAACACCAAGATCCAAAGCTCGCTGGTACAGGCGATACCACCTCCGTAAAGCAACCACTGCATCCGCAGCTGTTCCTGGAGATTCGCTCACCTCTAACTGTTTCAGAAGTTGTGCCCGGTCCTGAGCGCCCCCAGGCTGGTACACAGCCATTAGCCGAAACAGTATCTGATGAGTCCCCTGCACACGATAGGCCACTAGCTCATCTCGGACACCTGTCGGAAGTGCTGCTAGAAGTAAGGCTGCCACCTTTTTCGCAAGCTTCTGGTACTTGCCGTCCTGAAGCTCCTCTGATAGCCTTGCTTTCACCCCAAGCCGCTTGATCGGCGAAAGCGCCTGATACTCCTGGTATGCTTCCAAGGCCGAACCCATGACTTGTTTCCACCACTCGCCAGCGCTTGCCGCCGTAGCAGACACTTGTTGCTCCACAAGGTACAGCCAGTCCTGGAAGTCTATGGCACCAGATTCCGGAGTGTAGTCAGGCAACATCGGAAAATTCGGCGACGCCTTATCCACATCCAGCCCGTCTCCCTTCTTCAGCAACATCTGCTGCAGCTGCCCGATACCTGTAAGCACAATGTCCATCGGAGAAGGGCTTGACGGAGCTGCAGGCGCCACATCGCCTGGTTGTTGCTCGCTTCCTGGAGCAACGGGAGGACTGAGACCAGGAGGAGTTTCACAAGGCGCACCAAGGGTTGCAATTCCCTCAGGTCTCTTCAGCGGCTCATAGTCTCCCCTTATCCCTAGCTCAGGCTCCAAGCGAGCCCTGAAGGCTCGGTCAAACGGCGGGACACCACAGACATCCCCTCCAGACAACCTCTCACCCACAACTCCTCTACCACCACTTGGCGACGGACTCGCTGAGGCAGATCGCTTGGCACCATAACCACGAGCATACACATTCCTTGGCCTGTTCCCAAGCTCGCCATGTCCTTCTGCACTTCTTGACCTGGCACCAGCTTCGCCCCTCTGTGCACGAGGACCATCATTGGCCCGACACATCGACGGAACTGGTTGACGACCTTCCCGAAGAGCTCCCCGAACCCCAGAAGTCACATTTGTTGCTGCAAAGACCCGATCACCATGAGGTACACCACGATCCTCAGGAAGTGCATGAGATGCTGGGTAGGCCCGATCTCCATGAGGTACACCACGATCCTCAGGAAGTGCATGAGCGAAAGAGGCCCGATCTCCATGAGGTACACCACGATCCTCAGGAAGTGCTTGTGCGAAAGAGGCCCGATCTCCATGAGGTACACCACGATCCTCACGAAGTGCATGAGATGCTGGGTAGGCCCGATCTCCATGAGGTACACCACGATCCTCACGAAGTGCATGTGTTGCGAAAGAGGCCCGATCTCCATGAGGTACGCCACGATCCTCACGAAGTGCATGAGCGAAAGAGGCCCGATCTCCATGAGGTACACCACGATCCTCAGGAAGTGCTTGTGCGAAAGAGGCCCGATCTCCATGAGGTACACCACGATCCTCACGAAGTGCATGAGATGCTGGGTAGGCCCGATCTCCACGAGGTACACCACGATCCTCACGAAGTGCATGTGTTGCGAAAGAGGCCCGATCTCCATGAGGTACACCACGATCCTCACGAAGAACTTGAGTTGCGAAAGAGGCCCGATCTCCATGAGGTACGCCACGATCCTCATGAAGCCCTGGAGTTGCGAAAGAGGCCCGATCTCCATGAGGTACGCCACGATCCTCATGAAGCCCTGGAGTTGCGAAAGAGGCCCGATCTCCATGAGGTACTCCACGATCCTCATGAAGCACTTGCGATGCTGAGTAGGCCCGATCTCCATGAGGTACACCACGATCCTCAGGAAGCTCAGACTGCTCCCTCATCTGCCGCTGCGCCTCATTCCATAGAGCCCCACCCCGGCCTTGTCCTTTCACATCGCCACCACCCCCAAAAGCCATCTCCCGCAATCGCTCATTTTCTTCTTGAAGGCGCTCAAGCCTTCCCTTCTGGCCTGCCAAGGCCGCTTCCACTTGTCTTCTCACCTCCTCCTGCACCAACTCCACCGGAATGGACGCCGATGAAGCATCGTCTGTTCCCACACTCCTCGGACCATGCAGCAAAGGAGCCTGTCTTGCCCAGCCTTCCATAATACGACGAGCACTGCTGGGAAACAGAGGAGGATCCCCACTTTGTTGTCCTGTCGGAGAAAAACCACCAGACATAGTTGCCGCTGCTGCCGGGTATGTTGCATGCTGCGGTGTGGAGGGGTGCGAAGTGGTATGCTGCTGCTGCAACTGCTCATGTTGTTGAACCACTAAACCACCACTACTACCCAACACTCGTTGCCTCGTGAGCGTCGTTGTCAGCGTCTCAACCTGTCCGGAAGCTTGGCGAAGATAATCCCCGAGACGACTCATCCAGGACGGGACTGGCAAGGCAGTCCCACCCTGGGAGCCTCCCGGGTGATTATCCGTACTCGCCCGCGCGACCAAGTGCGGAATCGTTGGCCCCACATTCCCAGCAGACACGGAAGACGTTTCTTGGCGAAGCCCGGAATCACAGGAAAATGTACCAGGCGGTCCCACATCTTCTGTCCTTGAAGTCATAGCTGGTGGCCATGGAGCGCTTTCCAAACTCGCTGCACCAGGTGAGGCCTGCACCATATCCTCACGCCTTACAACATCAGCCGAAAGTACCCCATTGGGCATCGCATTTCCAGCAGGATGACGATCGTAGCGAGGACCAGCAGTCTCACCTTCCAATCTCGAATCAATGGCACGCCGAGCACCAGTTGGGCTCATAACCCCTTGGTCCTCGTGAGGACCAGGGGCGGAGGGCGCAGGAGCGGCCATCGAAAAGAGGGATCTAAGGGAAACCAGGACTACACCCAGAAAGCCCCAGCTTCACCCAAACCCTCAAGACGGAAAAAACCCTGGACGGGGACCACCGGGCTAGGGGGGGTCCGGAAGAGGCCAGACCAGCCTAAGCTAGAGGAACCACCCGGGAAACACCCCGCAAAGCCCTCACACCCCAATCCAGACACGCACTTTTTCATGCTTGAGCCAAATCCAGTCGCAATGCTTACATATGCGGAGCTCTGCTCTCGCCTGTGCCGAAGCAATGCTTACATATGCTGAACGTCCTGCACACCTGTGCTGAAGCAATGCTTACATATGCAGAACATCCTGCACACAAAGGCATGGTGCCCTTCTCCACTTCAGCCTTCTCAGAGGCTTCCCTTATCCCAACATATAGGTAAGGGCCGCACGCTATAATATTATTAATGGTTGCGTTTCATGCGTACGGACACACCACTCATTGAGACCGCCCCAATAAAAGCCCAATATAATAGTAAATTCGTGAGCAAAGCGCGCGTAAACTTGCCTTTGTTCACGCCTTTAGTATTATATTAATAGGGCTTTTACACGGTTAACCTGGCATGCGATTCCAAGGGTGTGAACGTAGGGGCGAATATAATATACTAAAAGCCCGCATAAAAACCATAGTTTATTATGACGGCCTTTGGTATAATTCGCCCATGTAAAAGCCCAAATTAAATAAACTAAATTCACGCGTAAACTTGTAATTTAGTAAATTTAAGGGGCTTTTAGTACGTTCACCCGTGGATAGACTCATTAGTACTAGAATTAGCGGTTACACTACGTTCAGTCTATTTCACTGGCATTCATGCGTCACTTTGTTCCTTATAATGCCAGTGAAATAGACTTCTCTTCGTAGTTTTATCTCTAGGAAATACTGGGTGATTGGAACAAGAGTGAGAGAGATGAATGGTACGGTCTCCGGGACTGGATCTTCCTTTTGGTGTAGTTCCTTCACAGGTTTAGTATTAGCCGCCACCATCAATCTCATGACACCTTAACCTCTGTCTCTAGGAGCTCTTCATGAACGCCTCAGTGGTTGGTTCCTTGACAGCACAGGTTTTTTACTCTATTATTATATTATCGCGCGAGAAAAAGAATTACAAGCGCACATAATATTTAATCACGAGTTTACAAGGAATAAGAAGACGCGTGAAACGAGTGAACGAAACGAACACGCCGTGCACATTATCATTTCGTTTATTCGTACGGCATTAATAACACTACGAAGAGAGTAAGTTCACGAGAGTAAGTTCACTGCATTATAATACAAGTGCACGAAGTAAGCGCGTGATTTAATGCATGAACTGGCGAACGAAGTCAATGAACACTGCGGGCACACTAATAATATTGTAATAAGCCCGCACGAATTATAATCTTTATCTGTGTCGTTCACTCGCTTCTCTCACTCTCTTCTTTCTATTTTTTCTCCCGGGCTCTTCTTAAATTTGCCCGGTTAATAATACTAAAAGGCTGTATAATTTTAATATAAAATATAAGGACGAAGGACGCATGATTTTATTATTAAAATTCAGGCTTTTTGAAAGGGCGGGCAAAAAGGAAGTTATAATGAGCCCGCCGTACGCACCATTGTTTTCTCTTCGTACTTCGTTCAGTTCATGCATGCGTGCGTCACTCACTACACTCACTCCTTATTCACTTCTCTCTACATGTTATCCTTTAAGTGTACGAAGAGAATAATATTAATGCGCCCTTATAAGTTCACGCATGAAGGGCGTATGAATATTATGAACGTCGTGTTCACTTTGCTCACTGTATTCACTCACTCAATTCGTTCGTTTATTATTACAGTGAGCTTGCGAACCGCGTAAACGAGAAAACGAAATTAAATTATAAGTGAAGCGCATGAATTTAATGAGAAAACGAGTGAGCGTCCAACCTCAGGTTCTCCAGCTATAACCGTGTAACACCTTGGAATCATGAGCCAAGAAACTAGACCTTTGAGCCCTTAGTATTATAGCTGGTTAACCTTCCCAAAAGCCCTTAATTTTAATATTAAATGCAATGGTAAGGACGCAAGGACGCACGCATTCCATTTTGAATATAAAATTTAGGTCTTTTGCCCACAGTTCTAGACCCTTGGATTCATCACCCAGTTCTTTCCAGGGTGCTTTCTTTCTAGCGATTTGGAGCTCACTGACTGTCCGCTTCGTGGGGAGTCTTCAGTCTGGGACGACATCAGGTGAGCAGCCCTAAACCCTGAACCCTAAGCAGCTTCCTTGTAGGGTTTTCCGGACGTTAGGGCTTCGACTTCAAAAGGAGACCCGAATTTCGGGAAACCTCTGAACCCACGAGCCCCCAGACCTTAAGACCCTAAGACCCTGAACCCCAAACAGCTTCCAAGCCCTAACCACCTCAAACGCTACAACCTGAACCCCAAGCCCCACAGCATGAATACCTTCCTACGCCAAAGCCCAAGCCCGAAACTCTAAGTCGCAGCTCTGCCAGGCGCTGAAAGAGTACCTCAAGTCCTGCGGGTCCGCCCCGGGGGGTGGTGGGGGAAGGGGTTGGTTCAAGGTTTGGGGGTGGAGAGTTTGGGGCTTGGGCTTGCCTCCTGGTTCTTGTTTCTGCGTGTAGGGGTCGAGAGCTAGTTTTATGGGCCCTTCTTCGCGCCAATGCCTGGATACACCGATACACCGATACTTGGACACACCGCTCCGCCTTCCCCCCCCCGGTCATGCACGTCCGCACACACCCAAAGCATCCATGCGCTGCTGCCCTGATCCGTGTTCAGGACCCTGCCAAGCAAGGGCTTGTCTCGCGTCCATGATGCAAGTGTGTCCATTGAGCAGAGCATCCATGCCCGAATTGTTCCGCTCTCTGCTATCGAGGCCACAGCCCCAACTGCATCATCAATGTCGTCAATCTGGGTAGTTCTAATCAGAATCGGCAAAATCAGACAGAGACTGAGTGCGTGTTGCACAACATATACATAGCCGGGCATAGCCGGTTCCAAAAGCGAGCCCAAGATTTGCAAAGAACAATCCATTCCAAATTTCCCAAAAAGTTCTTTTAGGGTTCTTTCTTCTTACGATCACAAGCTCGACGTGTGACATATCAGCGTTGAGGCCTACGTGTTCCTAAGCCCCCCCCTGAGCCCTCAAAACCCCAAGACCTATATAAACCCTAGACTTGAAGTTTAACCTTAAAATATAGGGCTGAAATGTTTCACCGCCCATGAAAGTGTTTGCAAAGTGTGGACTTGCAGGGGTTTCAGAAAGTATCAGAAAGTGCTAAGTTGCTCGTTTGTTTTTGGGATTTCTGTGGATATTGAAGCAGCGTTTTGGGCGAGGAGGGGCATTGGGTGCCTTTCGGGTTTCGGGATTTTGGAGTGGACTCAGGGTTAAGGGTGATGACTTCGTCGCCAGCTCCTGCGTGGCTGTTGCCATGGGAAGGTTCATGGGTTTAGGGTTTTAGGTTTCATGTGCATGGGGGTAGTCATAAGAACGGCGAGAAGAAGAGCAACTGTGTAGCTATCACCTACCCTAGCCGTAGTTAGGGTACATGTATGATCACTCAAAACGTCCCCGGACAATGCAAGGGTTCACAAAGGCTTCAGGGTTTGAGGTGTGGGGTTTAGTTGCTTAGGGTCCAGTGTAAAGTGCCGCCTCCCCCTAAACCCTAAACCCTAAACCCTAAACCCTAAACCCTAAACCCTAAACCCTAAACCCTAAACCCTAAACCCTAAACCCTAAACCCTAAACCCTAAACCCTAAACCCTAAACCCTAAACCCTAAACCCTAAACCCTAAACCCTAAACCCTAAACCCTAAACCCTAAACCCTATACCCTAAACCCTAAACCCTAAACCCTAAACCCTAAACCCTAAACCGTAAACGCAACCCATGTCGCGCAGAATTGACATCACGAAGTTCGGCCAAGATGGCACCAAGCTGTGAGCTGAGAGTGCCCCCGAAGCCTCAATCCCCCCTCCCCCACAGTTGCCTAGGATGGTTTATGGGTAGATGAAATCAGGCTTTTTAAGATGTTTTACATACAAAAACCAAATCATCCATTTCTATAAAAGTGGGTGTGTGCGTATACATATATGTATATATATACATATGTATATACATATACATATATATATATGTATGCAGATATGTATGTATGCATATACTCGCGATCATGGGATGCTACCCATGAACCCTCAGTGCTAGATCCTCAACCCTGAGCCCTCGACCCGAAACCCGAAAACCCAAGTTGACCCAGCGACCTTGAGCACGCGCGTGCGCAGCTTGTTTAGGGCAGATTAGGGTCTGCAGTGTGCGTTGAAAACTTGAGTCGACGAAGTAGAGGCCCTAGCAAATCCTGAACCCGGAACCCTAGCTCCTGAACCGTTCGCCCGAAACCCTGGCCATCTTGCTGAAGACGTTCACCTCCACCGCGAGTCCGATGAATGTCGAGCCCCACACCTAGGCTTTAGTGGGCCCCAACCTCTTGGAGCCTCCAATCAAAGCCCCAAACCCTAAACCCTGAACCCTGAACCCTGAACCCTGAACCCTAAACCCTAAACCCTAAACCCTAAACCCGAAACCCTAAACCCGAAACCCTATAAACCCTAAACCCTAAACCCTTGTGTAGGCGGACTATGAGCCCCAACTTCTCGAGGCCGACAGGCCGTCCTTCCCGTAGCCCTAAACTCCCTACGCTCCGGAAGTTTAGGGTTTAGGATTTAGGGTTAGGGGCGTGGGTTTAGGGTTTAGGGTTTAGGGTTTAGGGTTTAGGGTTTAGGGTTTAGGGTTTAGGGTTTAGGGTTTAGGGTTTAGGGTTTAGGGTTTAGGGTTTAGGGTTAGGGTTTACGGTTTAAGGCTCCCTAAACCAAGCACTAAGCCCTAACCTAACCCTGAAACCCTAAGCTCTAAGCACTAAAACCCTACACCCTAAGCCCTAAACCCTAAACCCCAAACCCCAAACCCTAAACCCTAAACCCTAAACCCCAAACCCTAAACCCTACCGAGAATCAAGGAGCTTGAAGGAGTTCTCCTCCGAGCTGATCAAGGGAGAGACGCGGCTCCTGCAGGCACAAAGGGCTCTGGGGGTGGGGTTTAAGCCCTAAGCCCTAAGCCCTAAACCTTAAACCCAAAACCCTAAACTTTCAACCCTAAACTTTAAAGCCTGAGTGGATTTTCTGAAGCCAATCACATTGGAGATCCCCCTTTCAAGTGTTCGGGTTTTGGTCCAAACCCCCCCAGTTGTCAGGGTTCCCAAACCCCCAAGGCACCAGACTGAACCCCGAACACCCTAGACCCTGAACCCTGAAGCCTAAACCAAAAAGCCCGAAACTCTAAACCCTAAACCCTAAGCCCTGAACCCTAATCACTAATCGCTAAACCCTAAACCCTAAACCCCAAACCTAACCCCCCTTCCAAGCCGTGCTCGCCAGGTGCCCAGCGGCGAAATCCTGGTCATCACGGAGGCCCTGTCCCTTCGGGACATCCAGGGTCTAGGGTTTAGGGTTTCTAGGGTTTAGGGTGTTTAGGGTTTAGGGTCGGGGCTAGGGTTTAGGGTTTAGGGTTTTTAGGGTTTAGGGTGGTTAGGGTTTAGGGTGCAGAGTGTAGGGTTTCGGGCCTAGGGTTTAGGGTGTAGGGTTTCGGGTTTAGGGTTTGGGGTTTAGGGTCTCGGTTGAGCTCCCCAGGTGGTGATGATGATCCTCCAAAACCCTGAGACGAAGGAAACCTTGGTCCAGACGGGCCAGGCCGGAACAGTTCTGGGTTTGGGGAGTCGGGTTTAGGGTTTTTAGGGTTTAGGAGGGTTTAGGGTTCAGGGTTCAGGGTTTAGGGTTTAGGGGTTAGTGTTTGGGTGGTAGGGTTTACGATTGAGGGTTTAGGGTTTAGGGTTTGGGGTTTAGAGTGCCTCTAGGGTTTGCTAGGGGTTGTCTAGCAGAAACCCGTTTTTGGGTGTTAGGGTTTGGAGGGTTTTCCAGCGCGTGCAGGTTTTTCTTGCATACTGCGTGCGAATGTGAACTCATAGTCAGGAATCCCCGATTGCTTTATCATGGAATAGATCATCCGCACTATCTAAAAATTTAGAGCCTTTTGAAAGGGAACAGGGAGAAGGCGTGTCTATGAGTCTCCTGTTTCCAGTTTCCCAGATTGCAAGCGTGGGTTCCAAACTGTACGAGCCTTTTTAGACAAGCACACTGAACCGCGGAGCCCGAAGCTCTACAGTGCCACAAGTAATACCCTAAATCCTAAACCCTAGGCCCTAAACCCTAAAGCCTAAAGCCTAAAGCCTAAAGCCTAAACCTAAACCCCAAACCCCAAACCCCAAACCCTAAACCCTAAACCCTAAACCCTAAACCCCAGCTGGCAGGTGTGGCCGGACGGCAAGGCCAGCCATCAGGCGCGCATTCCGGGTGCCAAGCGCCGCCCGGGCACCTGGCAGCTGGCCTTTTGGGTTTTTTTTTTGGGGGGGGGGGGGGGGGGGCGAAACCTACACCCTGAACCCTAAACCCGAAACCCTAAACCCTAAACCCTAAACCCTAAACCCTGAACCTTCAACCCTAAAACCTAAAAACCCTAGACCCTATAAACAACCTAAACCCTGAAAGCCTAAACTCGAAACTCGAGGGACTCAGGGTGCCTTTTTTTGGGGGGTTCAGGGATCTAAGGGGTTTGGAGCCCTCAACCCCAGCCCCTGAATTGGGAAATCCGATAGCTGGCTCCACTAAGCTCCATGACTCTATGCTCTCAAACCTAAACCCTAAACCCTAAACCCTAAACCCTAAACCCTAAACCCTAAACCCTAAATCCTAAACCCTAAACCCTGAACCCTCGGGAGCCTTTGTTCTGCCTGCCAAGTCCCCCTCAGGACCCGACGAGAACCAATTCCTGTGCGCCCGCCGCATCCTCAAGAGGCCGGGGTTTAAGGTTTAGGGTTTAGGGTTTAGGGTTTAGGGTTCCCTATTAGGGTTTAGGTTTCCCTAAAGCGTTGGCCCTAACCCCTAAGAGCCTAACCCCTGAACCCGAAGCCCTAAACCGAAACTCCAAAGCTCCAAGGCCCTCAGCCACAACACATGAAACCCCTAGAGCTTTAAAGTTCTGGAAGCCCCTCTTGCCTTCTTTCAACGCTTTTTTTTTTTTTTTCTCCGTGAACCCCTCCCCCCTTCATTGTGGGGGTGGTTTAGGGTTTAGGGTGTAGGGTTCAGGCCTTGGGGGAGTGTGCTACGTTTGGCGTGTACAGGGGTAGCCCCCATTCTATGAAGCGCCCATGTGCTCCCAGCTTTGTAATCCTAAACCCTAAACCCTAAACCCTCAACCCTCAACCCTCAACCCTCAACCCTTATCCCTAAACCCTAAACCCTAAACCCAAAGTGCTTAGACGTTGGGGGTATGGGGTGCTGGCGTGCCTCGCGCCAGGCAGCTGGAAATCGACGAAAATGCTGTCCACCTGGCATGTTTGTGGCTTATTCCCGGCCTTGTGCCCTTTAGCTCTAAACCCTAAACCCTAAACCCCAAACCCTGAACCCTAAACCCTAAAACCTAAACCCTAAACCCTAAACCCTAAACCCCAAGCCCTAAACCCCAAGCCCTGAGATTTGTTCTTTGGATTCGGGATCTTGTTTATGGAGACGGCGCCTCTAAGAGGCAGTGCGAGTAACCACAATTTCTGGGGCTCGGGGTGGGGGGGGGGTGGGGTGGGGGGGGGGTAATCACGTGACTTGGGACTTCACACCTGCAACTCCAAAGCCTGAACCCCTAATCCCCAAAGGCCTAAACCCTTGCTGTTTAATTCGGGGTTTATAAGCAAAACGCGCCCGCGCCTAGGCGAGAGCGCAATTTCAAGCAAAAAAGGTGTCCGAAACTTCAAAACGACACCCCCTGCAAAAAACACAACACACAAAAGATCCTTAAACCCAAAAGAATAGTCCAAGCAGTGCAAACCCAAATCCTGAAACCTGAACCCTAAACTTTGAACCTTGAACCCTGAAGAAGAATCAACTTGAGGCCACTTTCAGGATCCAGTGCGCAAGTCTGTTGAGTTACAACCAAAGCACAATTCCAGAAAATCATGCCTGCGCTGTGGCGAGAGCACTACTTCGAACCTGAACTGCCGGAGCCATAGCGCAGAAAAAACTTCCCGAACCGAAAATCGCTATTTGAAAGTTCAACATGGGGAATGAGGAAAACGTGCCCGCGCCTAGGCGAGAGCGGAATTTCGAGCAAAAGACGCGTCCAAAACTTCAAAAAAAAAGACCCCCTGGAAAAAAAAAAACAACAAAAAAACGATCAGGCTTCGAGCGAAAATGCATTTTTCCGAAAAAAAGACCTAACCCTTCAGTGTTTTCGAGCCCTGCAAATGCTGCGGTCATGACGAAAATGTGTGTTTCGCTTGGGGTTTTAGCCCCCGACGCGAAAAATGTAAACAAAAAATGTGTTCACTCACACGGCCTCTTGCGGGCGCCGCCACCTTGTTTATGAAGCCAAGACTTGCTTCACGGGCAAAGAAGTGGCGCAATGAGAAGGGTAGCCGTACTTGTGAGCTTCATTGAGGAAGCGAACCATCACGCGGCGAGTGTAAGAGCGGGTGCGGCGAGTGTCACTTGAAAGCGTGTTTGGCGGATGTAACGCTCGGCGTGTCGCATGGCGAATGTCGCGCAGTGGACGCCGGACGCAGCAAATGCATTCCAGCAATGGGCGGTGCGATGAATGTCACAGCAAGCGTGGTGTTTGGAGCACAGCGAATGGAAGGTGCTCGGCGAATGCAACGCGCGCGGCGACTGCAACACGTGGCGTACCAAATACAGCAGAGAGAGAGCGTGGCGAATGTAACACGTACAGTATAGGGGTCGGAATCATTCTTAATGGGTATTCCCTTGTGGTATTTCTACTTTAATACCCCCCCCCCCCCAAAACCCCATTCTAATTATCAGGGCACCCCATATCAACCCTACCTCAGAAGTAGGAGCGGGCATTCTTGCAACCTGCGTCTGTGCTCCCTACCCCTAGTCCAGAAACGCGTAGCCCTACTTATGAATCCCAGCAGTCCCGTAAGGCTGAAAGTGGCCATTAATCCCTCAACCCAAACCCTAAACCCTAAACCCTAAAACCTAAACCCTAAACCCTAAAATCTAAGCCCTAAACCCCAAAGCCCATAAATTCAGCAAACAGAGACCTCAAAGCAGGTGCGAATCTCGCAAGATGTGGGCTACATCGAGGAGGATCGAAGCTCGAAGAGTCCTGGTCTTAGGGCCACACACAGGGCTTAGGGGATTTAGGATTTAGGGTTTATTTAGGGTTTAGGGTTTAGGGTTTGGGGTTTAGGGTTTAGGGTTTCGGGCGCGTGCCAGGCCCGAAAGCAGTCGAGACGTAAGTCCAAAGAGCCCAAAACCCCATATCCTGGGGTTATGTAGGGTTTGAGGGGGTGCAGGAAATCTCGAAATCCGCTAGGCCCTACCCCCATTGCCGTAGTTGACTAAACCCTAAACCCTCAACCCTAAACCCTCCTCAACCCTCAACCCTCAACCCTCAACCCTAAACCCTGAACCCTAAACCCTAAACCCTAAACCCCCGACAATCCCTAATAGGCTTCGAAACACTGGACCCTTAAACCTTACTTGTCACTTGTCAGTATCCTGACCTCATGGGGCAAGCTGAGGTTACCCCGGCCTCAAGACCGTGCCGTCCCCAGCATGATGGTCGGAATTCTCTGGGGTTTTGATGGCTTCGGCTTCACGTTTGAGAAGGGTTTGGGGGTGCTTGGGCCCACGTAAAGAGGGGGTTCTGAGGACCCGCTGAGACCTGGTAAGCGAAGGCCTGTTGTGGAAAGAGCGGCCTGTGTTGTCTAAACTAGGGATGCGCGAGAGCCATGAAGGCAGTTGTGGCAGACCGTTTCGAGTTTGGGAGCTCGAAGCCCGAATGCCAGGAGTGCTGGACGCTGACCAGTTCTCGTGCAAAAGCCTAAGCCCTAAACCATAAGCCCTAAGCAGTAAACCCTAAACCCTAACCCCCAGGTCTACCGCAAGCGCATCATCAAAGGAGAGGTCATTCCTGGCCGGGGGCCCGGTCGAGGGCGTTAGGCCTTCTGAAAATGGCAGTTAAACCCTGAACCCGCTTGAACTAAACTGCAAGGGAGCCCTTGTGTATATATACCGCCGATATATATATATATATATGTATATATATATATATATATATCTCAAAATGTCAATACAAATGTCAATACATATATACACTAAAAGGATATGTGTATATTTACATACATACATACATGTATACATCTAACCCTTGTATATACAAACATATACACACATACATATTCACCCCTTATGCATATATATATATATATATATATGTACATACCCTTGTATAAAAGATTTACACATACCTCAGAAACCTCCAGCAAAGGTAAGGTGACCATCTACCCCCCCCCCCCCCGCCCCCGAGCACCCAAAGCCGCCAAAGCCCCAATGTCTAAGCACACATATTCACCAGGGTTTAGGGTTCAGGGTTTAGGGTTTCTGGTTTAGGGCTTAGGGTTCACGGTTTAGGGTTTAGGGGAAGCCCTAAAACCCCAAGATGCCCTAAACGCTACCCCCTGGCCCTAGCCCTTAAGCCAAGAAACTGGAGAACCCGGTAGCCCCAAACCCGAGCCCGTACAGAGCTTGATAGTGGCGAGGCGCGTGAGGTTCCTCAACGACTGGGTGTGTGGCGAAGTTCACGGATCTGGTCGAGGCGCGAGACTAACCCACTGATTCTACAGGTTAAGGGTTTAGGGTTTAAAAGTTTAGGGTTGAGGGTTTGGGGGTTGCTTCTCGTCCCTAGACCCCGAAAGCCTTTGCCTAAACGCCCCTGAACAGAGCCCAGAGTTCCTCCAATCCTCAACCCCAAGCTCAAGACCCTAAACCCTAAACCCTAAACCCTAAACCCTAAACCCTAAACCCTAAACCCTAAACCCTAAACCCTAAACCCTAAACCCTAAACCCTAAACCCTAAACCCTAAACCCTAAACCCTAAACCCTAAACCCTAAACCCTAAACCCTAAACCCTAAACCCTAAACCCTAAACCCTAAACCCTAAACCCTAAACCCTAAAAACCCTAAACCCTAAACCCCAAACCCTAAGCCCTAAGCCCTAAATCCAAAGCCCTGAGCCCTAAACATGTTTGGGATGTCCCATGTAGGGCTGAGGGTTCAGGCTCTGAACTTTCAGGGTTTAGGGTTTAGGGTTTAGGGTTTAGGGTTTAGGGTTGAGGGCGCCCTCTTAGGGACAATTCCGCCACCCTTGCCTTTGAGGTGCCTCGGCAACCAAAGTCTTGCAAGCTCCGGATTGATCCAATGTCCAGGATGAGGGCGCCTCCGAGGGTTTAGGGTTTAGGGTTCAGGGTTTGGGGTTTAGGGTTTAGGGTTAGGGGTTTAGGGTTTGGGGTTTAGGGTTTAGGGTTTAGAGTTTAGGGTTTAGGGTTCGGCCTTGGGGTTTGGGGTTTAGGGGGTTTGCTAGGTCGGCACCTGGGATCCTTTCATATCCCCCTCTTCTGGGGTTTAAGAGGGCCATGTTGGGAAATTATACTGACCGTCCTTAATGGGGATGAGAGTACCCCCTGTTCTGGTACTAAAAGTCCTTCATAGGGATTGTAGTACCCCCTATGATAGTCCTATAGGGATTGTAGTACCCGGTATTTACTAAGGACTGTTAGCAGAAGGGGGAACATCCCAAGGGCCGTATTTGTCGGAATATTTTCGCTTACAGGGTTTAAGAGGGCCACATTTACGGGAGTCTTTTCGCTTCTTGGGTTTAAGGGGGCCCCATTCATAGGACCGTTTTGTTCAGAGGGGTGTACAGGCCAGAACCTAGTTTAGGGTTTAGGGTTTAAGGGTTTAGGGCTATTCATGTAATTAAAGCGCCGCGCAGTACGTTATAATTGTATTCTTCGCTCGTGACAATTCATATAGAGCTAATGAAGCGTGCCCGTATTCCTTATTGAATTGTTTTTAGGAGATAGCTCACGGACGGCACGCAGAACTCATTGCGTTCTTTCGCTGAATCCTTTCGCGCTTTTATTTGTGTTACATGCTTCCTTTCACCTCCTTCTTCTCGCTTATTATCTTCTTTCTCACGGGCGTGTTCGTAGTTTTCTTGTGCTTGCATTCTTGCCTATCTTTGTGCTATTCAATTGAGACATAATTTGTAAGTTCTTGTAATTTGCAAGCCCCAAAGCCCCGGACCCTGAACCCCTTGGAGGGGAATGGATTCCTTAAACCCTAAACCGCAGACCCTAAACCCTAAACCCTAAACCCTAAACCCTAAACCCTAAACCCTAAACCCTAAACCCTAAACCCTAAACCCTAAACCCTAAACCCTAAACCCACAGGTGTCCAGGTTTAGGTTTTAGGGTTTCGGACGTAGGGTGCACCTCACCATTGAGCATCCAAATGAGGACGGTCACGCTGGGATAGCCGGGTAGGTTGATGGCCGGCCAGCTGCACGTCACATGGGGTTTCCGACAGTCGGGGTAACCTTTTAGGGGGGTTCCTATAGTAAGGATTATATTAATTTGGGGTATATGAAGGGTACCCCTATTTGGGGAAATACCCAGACATGTACTAGGACCTAGAGTAGGCACTGATTGCCGCTCATTTTCGGGCTTAGGTTCCCTTATCAGCCCGCTAACCCAAAAAGGGCACTCTCGCTACTGCTAGGTTACACCCGAAGAATTGACCCTTAAGCTACGGGGTTTCCGGGTTTAGGGTTTAGGGTTCCCCAAAACCCTAAACCCTCAACCCTGAACCCCAATCCATCTCAATTGTAAGATCCCGGCTCTCGAGGTAAAGCAGCCAAAGGCCTCACAAGTCTAGAATTGGGGGTTTAGGGTTTAGGGTTTAGAGCTTAGAGGATACAGGGCAGGGCTTGAGCTTCGCAGATAACTACTAGTTGCTTAAGAACCCCCCCCCACCCCCCCCACCCCCCGCCCAAACAAACAAAGAATAATCCCTTTAATACCCTTATAAGGAAGAATGATTGACAGAACATCCGTGAAGCCCCAAGCCCCAGACTCCAAACTCGTCAGCCCCACGCGAAGCCAAAAGTCTCCGAACCCTAAGCCCAAAACCCTCAACCCTAAGCCCTAACCCCGAAATCCTAAACCCTAAACCTTAAGCCCTAAACCCTAAACCCTAACCCTAAACCCTAGACCCCAAATCCGAATCCGAAACCTAAAAGAAACCGCAGAGCCTGAGCTTCAGCCCAACCTGCGTCCCGGCGGCGTTCTCCTCTTAGCTCCACGGGAGACCGAAATCTGGCGGAGGTTTCGAGCAGATTCGGCGGGTTTTTAAGGTTTTGGGATTTAGGGTTTCGGGTTTTTAGGGTTTAGGATTTAGGGTTTAGGGTTTAGGGTTTAGGGTGTATAGGGTTTTAGGGTTTCGGGTGTATAGGGTCAAGATGGTTCAAAGGTTTCCCTCTCGCGATTTGTATCCTGGCGTTTCGACATGCCTTTCGTGCGCGAAGCTGCTCAAACCCTGGGCCCTAGAAGCTTTGACCCTAAGAGTCCTAAACTAGGTAACAACCCTGGCAAGAATCGTTATAGTAGTAAAGTGGCAATAGTAGTAACAATCGTAGTACGGGTAATCATAGTAATCATAAGAGAGTAATTGTCCTAGTACGATGAAAAATACTAATCATAAGAGTAGAAATAATAGTAATAATCGGTCATCATAGTAATCATAAGAGTAGTAATAATAGCAATACTCATAGTACGAGAAATACTAGTAATAATAAGAGTGCTGAAAATCCTAAACCCTAAGCCCAGACCCTAAACCCTGAACCCTGAACCCTGAACCCTGAACCCTGAACCCTGAACCCTAAACCCTAAACCCTAATAGCAACAATACGAGAAACAAAAGGATAGCTCCGCCTCTTTCGGCCTCCCGAGTTAGCCCCAAGGCCTCGTTGGGGGCCTCTTTCCTAAATCAGGAAAGCCAACCTACTGCACGCCACGCCCTGGTTCAGGGGTCTTGGGAGTTAGGGTTTCGAGGGTTGGGGTTTAGGGTTTAGGGTTTAGGGTTTGGGGTTTGTGGTTAGGGCTAGGGTTTAGGGTTTAGGGTCTGGGGGTTTGGGGTTGGGGTTTGGAGTTTGGGGGTTTGGGGGTTTAGGGGCTTGGGTTATGGGGGTGTTGGGTTTCAGGGTGCCACATTCAAAGTGCAGAGAAAGACCTGAGAGGAGAGTAGGGTTTAGGGTTTGGGGTTTGGGGTTTGGGGGTGCAGGACAAGTTTAGTTTAGGGTTTCGGGTGCAGGGCTTGGTCTATGAGGAGTTTGGGCTTTCTAAACCCGAAACCCTAAACCCTAAGCCCTAAGCCCTAAGCCCTAAGCCCTAAGCCCTAAGCCCGAAGCCCTAAGCCCTAAGCCCTAAGCCCTAAACCCTAAACCCTAGGTTGCAATCCTGAACTGTTGCATGCCCTAGCAGCGCTACCGAGACTCCTAGGATCTAGGGTGTTTAGGGTTTAGGGTTTAGGGTTTGGGGTTTGGGATCTAGGGTGTAGGGATTGAGAGCTTAGGACTCAGGATTTGAAGCAGGATGTTTGCATATTCCTTTGCTTCCCCAAAAGGACACGCAATATACACACCCACAAATAGTTTTAAGGAACCCCTGTACTGCATTCACTCACCACAAACCATAGTATGAACCCCACTTCACGTAAGCCCGAAGCCTAAACCCTATACCCTAAACCCTAAACCCCAAACCCCAAACCCTAAACCCTAAACCCTAAACCCTAAACCCTAAACCCTGGGGAGAGACCGCGAACCGGGGCCACTGGCACACGCCCGCGAATCCCAGCCTTGGGCCCCCTCCGCTTCGTTCGATGACGGTTAACTAGTACTACTATTGGCGCCCTGAACCTTCAACCCTCAACCCTCAGAACCCTAAACCCTAAACCCTAAACCCTAAACCCTAAACCCCAGGTAGGTATTTTGGATTTCTTTCTTCTATTTTGCCTTGTCGGGCTAAATAGAATATTGTTGAGGGTGTTGAAGGGCCCGCCTAGACCAAGACGACTGTTGCACTGATGATGATTGTTATTGCTACTACTGTTGTTATTACAATCATTCCCATCATTGCGGTTACGACTATCAGCATTAGGCACAGGGTTGCAAGAGCTGCAACGGTTTCCACGGCTACTAGGATCACAAGTCATATTACTATTCTTCCTGTTCTGACTAGTATTACGGTGATTGCTTTGATTCCCCAACTTTTCAAGTAACTTGTGATTATTTCGAACCTTCTCAGTACTTTGTCACTGTTCTAATCATTGCTAGCTCTTTGTTCATACTAGTTCACCTAAGCATTAGCACTACTGTTATTCTGTCGAATACTACCTGCAGGAATTACTATAAAGCCTTTTTCTTTTGCTTCTATTTGTCAATATTACCCTTACTCGCTTGGCTGTTACTCATAGCATGGCCGGCGCTACTAACACCATAAGCCCAAAACCCTAAACCTTACAACCTCACAAATCCTAGAATCCCTAGACCCTAAACCCTAAGTCGTAAACCCGAATCACTATGGCTCTTCCTCATACTCTTTTCGCCCGAGAGGGCCCTAGCTCCCCAGCACCACGTGGGCGCTTGCGCGAGGGCTCTGACCTGCCCCTTCACCACTACTCGCCGCATCGTAAGCCTAGGGCTTCAGGGGTTTATCATGGGTTCCCCAAATACCCCCCTCTCCACTACCCCCCCTTACTTCCCCTAAGCCAAATGAATGTTACTTAAGGGGGGGAAAGTCGGGGGGGGGGGGAGTTTGCAGGGGGTAGGTGGGAGCCCATGGGTTGAGGGTTTAGGGTTTAGGGTTTAGGGTTTAGGTTTAGGGTCTAGGGTTTAGGGTTTAGGTTCAGGGACTAGGGTGTTTTGGATTCGGGGTGTAAACTGGCCATCCCACGGGCGACGGGCTTCAAAAATCAAGAAGTCCTAGTTGTTTCAGGTTTTCAGGGCTTTGAGTTGTCAATTGATGTTCTTCTTTGGGTGGTTTTCGTTTGTTTCATAGGGGCTTTAGGGCTTGTAGGGCATTGTAGGGTTTAGGGTTTGAGGGTGTAGGGCCTATCTAGTTAGAATGGTCGTTGGGATAGCCTATATCATTGTCTAGGAGCTCTGAGGGCTTTACGCTTATTCGCGGTTCAGGGTGCGCTGAATAGAGGCTCTAGGCAGCTTATGAGGCTTTATACCCTTGGCCCCAAAGCCCCTAGACTTTAGCACCCTAAACCCTAAACCCTAAACCCTAAACCCTAAACCCTAAACCCTAAACCCTAAACCCTAAACCCTAAACCCTAAACCCTAAACCCTAAAACGCCAAGCCCCCAAAAAACCTAAACCACAGTTCCTTGAAAGCCCACGCCCTAGCCAAGCATCTTCAGAGCTCGGCCCCTTTCTCGCCGGAGTTGCGAGCTCCCTTTTCTGGACTGTTCTTTGAGCCCAAGAACCTGGACTAAGACCCGCAAACCTAAGCCCTAAACCCTAAACCCTAAACCCTAAACCCTAAATCCTAAACCCTAAACCCTAAACCCTCAACCCCTTAGCTTAAGGTCACCTCGGCATCCTCATGGGGGCAAGGATCCCCCAGACGAGCAGTCCAGGAAGGTTTAGGGTTAGTGGGTTCAAGGTTCAGGGTGAGGGTTTTAGTAGGTTTAGGGTTTACGGGGTAGGGTCGTTTCATGCACTTTCCCACTGCCTGGCAATAGGTCTGGCAACGATATGGGGGCTGATCAAAGTTAGCCCTAAACCCTAAACCCTAAACCCTAAACCCTAAGCCCTAAGCCCTATTCCCTAAACCCTAAACCCTAAACCCTAGACCCTAGACCCTAGACCCTAAACCCTAAACCCTAAACCCTAAATCTGTTAAAGAGTATTTGGAGGTTTATGGTACTTCTTAGCCTATCATAACTGTACTGAAAACTGTACTTTTACCCATATTGGGGCACTGAGGGGCTTATAGGTGGGTTACAAGTACGGGTTTAGGGTTTAGGGTTTAGGGTTTAGCGTTTAGGGTTTATAATTGGTACCATGAACCTCCAAGTAGGGCCTCACCTTCCCACACAAACGAATCTCTGAAACACGCAGCAGGGCGGCAAAACCATCTTCTCAAGCACAACGCAGGGCTCTGACATGCAACTCGGGCATGGCAAGTGCCGGAGAGCGAAGCACCCGAAAAGACACAGCGGGATATAGTGTTTAGGGTTTAGGGTTTAGGGTTTGGGATTTAGGGTTTCGGGCTTAGGGTTTAGGATCCAAGCCAGCTTCTGGTGTCGTCACCATGTAGGCGAAGCCTTGTTTGATCTCTGTCATTCAAGGCTCACATGTAAAGACAAGCTGTTTGTGTATGTGTGCAGTAGTTGGGAGGTCTTCATCAGTCGGGGCGTTCGGAGCCATTTTGTTCCCAACAGAGGGGGAGGCGCGAGCTACTTTACATAATGCTTACATGGTGCTTACAAGTTCCTGCATGTTGCTCACTTGGTGCTTACATTGTGCTTACATCGTGCTTGCATGGTGCTTATGTAGTACACGGTGCTCACATAGCGCTTTTAGTTCTTATCACATGGTGCTTGCATTGCGCTTACACTGCGCCTATAGGGTGCTTCTATGGTGCTGACATGTTGCTTACATGCTGCTTCCTTAGCATTCCGCTGCCGTACAACTTACATGGTACTTCCGAGGCACTTACAGTGATGCCCTTATCGGCGACTTACACCAAGCAAGACAAACGTGAGTGCGTAGTTCTCTCCGTTTGCAGAATGTGACCTTACATCATGACCTCCAGTTCTGCACCTTACATCTTACTTCGGGTGCCTTGGATCCTTGCCCCATGGAGCGGACGCTCCGGCACATATGAACGACACCTCTTTACTAGTCACCTGCATCCTCCCTTGATAGGATGTAGGGTTTAGGACTTAGGGTTGAGGGCAGAAGGGTATGCTACCTCTGATCAGTGCCCATGCAGCTGTTTTTTTTGTCTCGGGTGGACGGCCCCACGGACTTGGGGAATGTGTAAGCTCTGCGGGGGTATGCTGACTTCGACCCTCCAAACCTCCAAATCCCAGAACCCTTAACCCCCCAAGCCCCAAACCCCAAACCTAAGTCCCAAAAAATCGGCACGTCCAGCCGAGCCGGATCTGAAAGCAGCGCGAAGTTTATAACTCTGCCCGACCAGCGCTTGCAAAGGGTTTGGGGTCTTAGGCCCATCATTAGGGTTTAGGCGTTTCGGGTTTAGGGTTTAGGGTTGCTGCAAACGGTGTGGTTTAGCCCTAATCCCTAAACTTGCCCTAGTCCCTACGCCCTAAACCCTAAGCCCTGGTCCAAGGGTTCAGTTGCCCTCTACACCCTAGACCCACACAGCCCTAGACCCTAAGCCCAACCCTGTTTTCATCTGTGGCAAGCTCTAGACCTCAATGCGCCTTGACGCTCGTAGCAGGGTTTCAGGTTCAGGGCTTGCTAGGGTGTGTGTCGAGTGCTTCGGCTATGGTTCCGCGCTCTTCAAAGAGCGACTAAACCCCCGAGCCCCCTAACTCTAAACCCTAAACCCTAAACCCTAAACCCTAAACCCTGGACCCTAAACCCTAAACCCTAAACCCTGAACCCTAAATCCTAAACCCTAAACCCTAAGCCCTGACCCCAAACCCTAAACCCTAAACCCGAAACCCTAAACCCTAAACCCTAAACCCTAAGCCCTACCCCGAGCCGTAGAGCCAAAGGCCTGAGCCCCCCAAAATATCAGAATTCAGCACTACTAAGCCTCAGCCCGAAAACCTGAACGCCCAAGCTCTAACTCCTAACATGGGTTTAGGGTTTAGGGTGTAGGGTTTAGTTTTTAGGGTTTAGGGTTTAGGGTTCCTATCTCCTTACCCTAAAACCTAAACCCCAAACCCTGAGGATCAATCACGCCCAGGCGGATTTACTTACAGGGGCTCTCGCGCGTCCAGCGATCGCGGGCATGTGGTGATTTCACCGGACAAGCCATAAGAGGTTATCTTGGCCAAAGAGAACGACGGGACTAGGTGGTTCCACTACCCTAAACCCTAAACCCTAAACCCTAAACCCTAAACCCTAAACCCTAAACCCTAAACCCTAAACCCTAAACCCTAAACCCTAAACCCTAAACCCTAAACCCTAAACCCTAAACCCTATAAGTAGATGCTCCGCTGCAAGGTTTCTGCTGACTTTCTTGCTTTCTAGTTCACGAGCTCTGCTGGAGGCTTTGAAAGCATAAGGGGGTTCCGAGGGGCCACGGGAATGCTTGGTTCTTTGGCCAATAGCCGGCCCTTTGGGGTGTAGGGTTTAGGGTTTAGGGTTTAGGGTTTAGGGGAAACGGGTTTAGGCCTTAGGGTTCCGTGTTGAGGGTTGTAAGAACCTCGAAGCGTTTCCTTCGGACCCTATCGTCTGAGTGGCAAGCGTGCCCAAAGCTCTGAAAGGTTGGGTTTGAGGTTGGACTTACTATAGGCGCCTTCATAACTAGAATAGGGTTTTGGGGGGGTTGTTTTAGGAAAGTTATGTAGGGACTCACAAGGGCAAGTTATTCGTAATCATTCCGTCCCCTCCTCTAGTAGCCGTCCCACCGTCCCAGTGGATCCTGTGGATTGCGCGAACCCCTCCGGAAAACCTCGGTGGACGTCCCGGACACACTGGGCCTCGTTTGCCTTCTCGGGGCGTTGCAGGGAAGATCGGGCTCTCAGTTCCGGGGTGCTTCTAGGGAATCTCTAGGGAGGCCTTAGGGTTTAGGCCTTAGGGTTTAGGGTTTAGGGTTTCCCTTTCGGGAATTTATCTATTTTCCCTTGTTGGGTTCAAGAGGGCCATGTTTTTTCAGAGGGGTTTTTTGAAAGGGCTATCCTAGGCATCCTCACAGGAGTTGGTTGGTTTTTCCTGCTACGAGCCAGTCAGTTGTGTCACCGACACTTGTCAGTGTCTCTCGCCTTCACAGGGGGGGCTCTCTCCGAGTCTCGACAAAGTATTCGTAGGGCCTCCGAAGCAATCCCTGAGCCTTTGAGACCGAAGCCCCTCAGCAGAGCCCGAAATCCCCAAACCCTTGAGAGTCTGTGGCTCCGACCTCTGGACTGCTAGAGGGTTTGTTCAGGGGCGCGGGTTTGGGAGGCTCAGCTCGGATCCGAAAGGTTATGGTCCGGGGCAAAGGACTTTGAATCCACTGAGGCCGACGTCTCAAAAGTTTAGGGTTTAGGGTTTAGGGTTTAGGGTTTAGGGTTTAGGGTTTCGGAATTCATGTTTTCAAGAGGTCCAGACTCTGCGCAAGCCCCCCCCTCCAGCAGACAGAACGCCCAAGGTGTTAACAGTGCGTGGCATGGGCAGGCAACCCTATCCTGTAAGCCCCGGGGCGTTGTCGGTTCCTTTATAGTCTAGGTGCTTGGGAACCTGAGAAGCTCCTACAAGCAGTCTCATGGCCAAACTACCTGCGTGACACATAAGAGTGATCCACCCGTAAAGCAGCAGCAAGAAGTCGCCAGAACACCGGCTGCAACAGTTTCTCTCTAAGAGCAACAGCCCCGTATCACGAGCAATGAGAGCAAGAAGAGCGCCGCTGAGAGTATGCTGAGCAACAATTCGCTCACTTATCAACATACGTAGTACGAGCAAGGGCAACACACGTTTGTGACAACATTCGTACGGTTGCAGAAGAACAGGACCAGTCGCGACCATCACAATGGGAAGCTCAGTTTGGGTAATTAAGGCCGTCCTCAACGTGTAGCAAGAGTGTAGCCATTTCAGTGTTAGCAGTGCTTCTAAAAGAGATGGCAGAGTAGACTTATTCACAATCATGCTGAATCATGCTGGCAGGAGACATACTCATGGGTTTCCCTACTACCCCGCCTCTTTGCTACCCCCCTTAGGCTCCCCCCTTAAATAGCCTTAATTAGCGGAAATCCATGAAATACTTGCAATTTCTTGCCATGCCTCTTTCCCCAACCACTGTCCCGTCAAGAAGATAAGGGGGGCCATCGCCAGTGCTTGGGATTGTGTGCTGCCTGACGTGGAGTACACCCCTAAGCCCTAAACCCCTAAGCCCTAAGCCCTAAGCCCTAAGCCCTAAGCCCTAAGCCCTAAGCCCTGAGGCCCAAACCCTGAACCCTAAATCCTAAACCCTAAACCCTAAACACTAAACCCTAGATCGCCGGGCTGGCTCCACACAGCGCATCGATGTTTAGATTGTCGAGTTGTGGCCCAACTCACGCGAGGAGGACCCCTCCCATACCCCACGCAACCTAAACCTTGAACCCTGAACCCTGAACCGTGAACCCTAAACCCTAAACCCTGAGCCCTAGACCCTAAACCCTACACCCTGACCTTAAACCCTAAACCCTAAACCCTAACCTTAAACCCTAGACCCAAAGCCCTAAACCCTAAACATTAAGCCCTAAACCCCAGACCCTAGACCCTAAATCCCAAAACCTGAAAAGAGGGTTTGAGGGGCCAACGCAAGTCCCCATGCCTCAGATCCCGCTCTATGTCAGGGTTCAGAGTTGAGGGTTCAGGGTTTAGGGTTTAGGGTTCAGGGTTGCAACCCTAAATAGCCGCAACCCCCCTAAGTTCTGAGAATCCTAAGTCCGAAACCCTAAACCCTAAATACCCTAACCCTAAACCCTAAACCCCTCTAAAACCCTAAACCCTAAATACCCTAAACCCCTGAGTACCCTAAACTAAACCCCTCTGGAGCCCAAAGCCCTGCCACGCCGGCGATGTGACGCGGGCATGGCGCGTGGCACACAGCGGAGCTGCCCGGCTGCAAGGAGTATGTTTAGGGTTTAGGGCTTAGGGCTTAGGGTTTAGGGTTTAGGCTTTAGGGTTTGAGGCTTTTCGGGTTTAGGGTATCTAGGGTTACAGCATTTCGGATTTCCGGTATGTATTTAGGCTCTAAGGTATGCCGGGGTTTCGGGTATTTAGGATTTGGGGTTTAGGGTATTTGGGGTTTAAGGCTTTTTAGGTGTTTAGGGTATGTAGGGTGCCCTTATGCCTAAACCAAAATACCCTAAACCCTACACCCTACACCCTAAACACTAAACCCTAAACCCTAAACCCTAAACCCTAAACCCTAAGCCCTACACTGGCTTGGGCTTCAGGGCGCAGAGTTCGGAGGTTAAGGGATCTGAGGTCTCGGAGTTTGGTCGTGGTCGAAAAGGCTGGGAGTTTTTAGGGCTCCTGGGTTGGGGCTCGAAGGCTTAGGGGTTAGGGCTCAGAGGTTTAGGGTTTAGGGTTCAGGGTTCAGGGTTCAGGGTTTAGGGTTTAGGGTTCAGGGTTCAGATTTTAAAAACCGGCCTTTGGTTTGGGATCAGAGTTTTGGGGTTCAGGGTTTAGGGTGTGTAGTCGACGACCTGACCTGTCTGGTTCAAGCAAGCTTGACATTCTTTTGCCGCATATGAGCTTCAGATTTTGGTGCCCAAGAAGGACTCTACATCGAGATTCGCTGGGTTCTTGCTAGGGAACTCAAATGAAGTTACCAGAATGCGGGGCACCATACTACTAGCCGTATAGCCCCAGTATGATAAGTAAATTTAAGTTGCCCCACAACCACCCCTCCACATGCCTATTCAGTATGCAAGGTTTCAGAAGGTGTTTGTTTTTGAACAGGGTGTAGGGTTAAGGGTCTAGTTACCAGGGTTTAGGTACCCGGTCCATGGACCCAAAGTACATACCGCAGTCTGCTGAACGGATGCTTAAGGGTCTAGGTACCAGGGTTTAGGTACCCGGTCCATGGACCCAAAGTACATACCGCAGTCTGCTGAACGGATGCTTAAGGGTCTAGGTACCAGGGTTTAGGTACCCGGTCCATGGACCCATAGTACATACCGCAGTCTGCTGAACGGATGCTTTTGCCACGTTCTTGCAACACAGGCCCCCACATCTTCGGACCGACCTGCTGCCATGGAGCCACCGCCGCTGCTTCCCGACCAGGCAGTCCAGGTGACTGCGGATGCTGAGTGGCTGAAGCTTTGTCATAGTTGGGTAACACATCTTACATTTTTTAAGGGTACTTAAAAACCCAATAAGGAATAGAACTTTGGGAATTTTTACTACTCTCCCAACCAAGAGCTAGGAAGAGTGCTTTGGTGGCTCACCCCAACCTTGCCTGGAGCGCCAGCTGCTCAACCCTGCTTGGCGCCTCGGGGCTTGTTCAGGAGGTGGACCCCCTGGATGGCACGGCGAAGCTGCAAGCCCACCTTCGGCTCTCCGATGGCTCCCTTGCGAGCGTGAAGTTTACCCAGTGGCTCCCTCTGCGCGCGCTGCTGGAGCTCCCAGAGCCCGGAGCCTCGGAGCTCCGCGCCGCGCTGGCGGCATTTCGCCAGCAACTGGAGGCCGGAGGGCCGGAAGGCCGCGAAAGCGACCCAACTCCCGCCAGGAGCCAGGAAGACCAGGAATGGAGCCTGGCCAGTGGACATCCCCTGCCGCTGGACGTCGTCGTCGTGCGCTTGGACGGCACGGAGTTTGCGAGATCCGTGGAGTCCCTGTCGCACCGCTTCGAGGTCTTCAGGAGGTCTGTCGCTGCCTATGTGCAGAAGGACGAGTCCCAGGTGGATCTTTTGCTTGGAGAAATGGCATTGCCCAAAAACGGAACATTCCGGCAGATTTCTGATCTTCTCGTTCCGGGCATGAGGCTGCAGCTGCTCCTCCGCAGGCGAAAGCTCCACCCGGGTGCCGCCAAGCGGCTGGCGAAGGAGCTTCGGGACTACGAGCGCGAGGCCTCGAACATTGTCATTGAGCCCGTGGAGGATCCTGACTTTGATGGCCCAAGCGATAGGTGGGTGGCTGTCAAAATTCGGGTCCCTTTGTGGATCCCTAGACTATAATACGGCACCTAATATTTAGGGTACCCCAAAAAGGGATCATAATTTTGAGAACCACCCAGGTGGACCCTGCAGATACCCGGCCCGCGAGACAGCCCTTACGAGGGGGCGGTCTTCTCGCTGAGCGTGCGCTTCCCGACGGACTATCCCTTCAAGCCGCCTCGCATCCGGTTCGTCACCCCTGTGTCTAGGATGCCCAGTAGTATCCTTATTCCCTTTTTGGGGGGGGTTTAGGTTCCCTTACAAACCCCTGTAAGCAAGAAAGGGCACCCTTGTTAAGCCCAGGCTACTGGGCAGCCGAGGTGTGGGCCCCCGACGTGAATCCCCGGACCGGTGAGATCGACATGGACATCCTGGGAAGTAGCTGGTCTCCTGCCCTTACCATCGTGACTTGGTAGTGCAGTGGTACCCCTTACCCCCTTTTTTTGTTTGTTGGTTCTGGGTACCCTTATAAAGTCACCAAATTCAAGTCCTGCACCCCAAACCCTTATTGCAACCCCAAACAAGGGTGCCCTTATTCTAAGATGGTTACTGGCTTGTTTTTTTTAATAATGGTACTAATAATAATAAGAATAATCGCAATAATAATAATCATAATAATAATAATAAGAATAAGAAGAATAATAACCATAATAATAGTAATAGGTTACTGGGCTACCAAGGTGAGGGTTGCCTTCAGCCTTGGCTTCATCCTCGAGGAGCCCGGCAACGATGGCTGCGGCAATCCCGAGGCGTTCAAGCAGCGAAGCTTGGGAGCTGAGTAGGGTTTAGGGTTTAGGGTTTAGGGTTTAGGGTTTAGGGTTTAGGGTTTAGGGTGAAGGGTTTAGGGTTTAGGGTTTGGGGATGAGTACACTTTACACCTTTTTGGGACACTCGAGTCCCCTGTTGAACTGAAAGTGTACACGTTTTTGGGACAGCTGCAAGTGTGCACGTGTTTTTGGTGGGCGTACGAGTCTCAGCAACTAAGGGGAAATCTCCTTAAACCCTAAGCATTAAACCCCAAACCCTAAACCCTAAACCCTAAACCTCAAACCCTAAACCCTCTTTACGAAGGAAAGCAGAACCGCGCCGAGTTTGAGGAGCAGGCGCGGGCCTGGGCCCGTCAGTACGCACAGACTGGCGGGCCCGTCTGACCAGAACCACCAGCTGGGCGATCTCTCCCCCGAGCAGAAGCAAAATTGTAGGGGGGTTTAGAGTTTAGGGTTTAGGGTTTAGGGTTTAGGGGGGGCTTCTCAGACTAGGACCCAGAGTGGGGCCCCTATTCCCTTGCTTAGGGTTGAGGTTCCCTCATAACCCCCTTTATACACCAAAAAGGGCACCCTTCTTATTCCCTAGGTTACTCCTTGGGGATCCTCAGAAGCTGTCGCATGTCCGAGGGATCGTGACAGATCTTTGATCTTTCGGGTTTCGGGTCGGGCTGTTTCGCGGGAAGCTTGAGGGTTTAGGGTTTAGGGTTTTAGGGTTTACGGCTTAGGGTTTGTCCACTGCAAGCGACGAGAGACCCGAGAAGCATCCCGTGAGCCAAGATGGACGTGTAGTGCTTACAGTGGAACAGTTCGGGCTTCCAGCTGTGGTGGTTTAGGACCCCTAAACCCTAAACCCTAAAACCTAAACCCTAAAACCCCAAAGCCCTAAACCCTAAACCCTAAACCCGAAACCCCAAGCCCTAAACCCTCAACCCTCAAGCGCCCCAACAGGTTTCGGGTTTGGCGAAAGCATTCCAATGCCGAGGCTCCCTCGTGAGAATCCTGTGCGTGCTGCTGGCGATCAGAGGTGGTTTCGGGGACAGGGGTTAGGTTAGGGTTTCGGGGTTTAGGGGGTTTAGGGGGTTTAGGGGGTTTAGGGGGTTTAGGGGGTTTAGGGGGTTTAGGGGGTTTAGGGGGTTTAGGGGGTTTAGGGGTTTAGCGATTTAAGGTTTAGGATTTTAGTGGTTTAGGGTTGATGGGGTTTGTCGGGTTTGTAGGGTTCGTAGTCTTTACTGGGTTTTCAGAATTGATAAGGATTCTCAGGCCTGATAGGTTTTAGGGCTTTAGGCCTCGGGGCTTTACAGGGTTTCTGGTGCTTTCAAGGGTTTATAGGGTTTGTAGGGTTTCAGGGTTTTAGGATTCGATGATTGATGGCTTACAGGGTTTTCAGGGTTCATAGGGCATTAGGGCTTTAGGGTTTTTGGGCTTGTAGGGTTTAGAGTGCTCGTAGGTTTATAGGGTTAGCAGGGCTTGAGGCCTTCAGGGTTTGAGGGTGTCGGGGTTGAGGATGTTGGGCTTTAAGGTGTTTAGGATGTTTAAGATTTAAGGCTTTCCGTTTTCGGGTAGTTCTCTAAATCGTGATCCCTTTGGGTACCCGATGATATGTAACTTAGGTCCTAACCCCTTAACCCAAACTGAAGCCTAAACCCTAAACCCTAAACCCTAAACCCTACACCCTAAACCCTAAACCCTAAACCCTAAACCCTAAACCCTAAACCCTAAACCCTAAACCCTAAACCCTAAACCTTACACCCTAAACCCTAAACCCTAAACCCTAAACCCTAAACCCTAAACCCTAAGTCTATCAATTCTTGTGCCGCGGAAGGCATTGGCTTCACGTCATGGCCCACGCACCAACGGAGGACGGAGCGAACCACACAGATACGAGAGAGAGAGAGAGAGAGAGAGGGAGCTGCGCCCCAGGGTTTAGGGGTTTAGGGGTTTTAGGGTTTAGGGTTTAGGGTTTAGGGGTTTTAGGGTTTGGGGTTTAGGGGTTTTAGGGTTTAGGGTTGGTTTAGGGGTTTTAGGGTTTAGGGTTTAGGGTTTAGCCCGCGTGGGTTGCAGGAGTTCTGGATCGAAGCATGTTGTTCACCCTTGTTCGGGGCCCATGAACAACCCAAAGGCCCTACACCCGAAACCCAGGCACCCTCTTTATTTGGTTTGAGGTTTGGGGTTTGGGGTTAGGGTTCAGGGTTTAGGGTTTCGGGTAGCCTCGGAGCAGTTTGGGGTTACTCGGGACCAGTCAGAGCTGCGTGCGGCAGCACATAAAGCGCAACTCTTTCCTTTCGGCGCATTCTTAAACACTAAGCCGGAAGCCCGACAAAACACACATACGATCTCAAATTTCAAGGGTAAACTGCCACCAGCACGGTTTTCAAACCCTTAGCCCTACAAGCTCGATAAGCCCTAGAAGCCCTACGAACTCCTACACGCCCCCCAAGCCCCTGAACCGCACCCCCCCAAAAAATGGGAAACATGATGAACGTCCTTCGATTCCTCGGTGTGCCGAAAGTCAGCCACAGGAGGACCCTGACGCGAGCGCTCGCACTCCAGGAGTTCCGCCGGGGAGGTTTGTTTCGGTTTTAGGGTTTAGGGTTTGGGGTTTAGGGTTTAGGGTTTAGGGTTTAGGGTCAAGTAGCTTTCGTTTTTGTTGTTCTTGTTTGGCAGGCGGGTTGAGGGCTTGGGGGTTTTAAGTTTTGTTTTATTTGGGGAGGGCGGGTGGGGGGGCGGGTGATCAGGAGCTTTGATTAAGTGGTTTGTTTTCGGTCTTGCGGGGTTTAGAGTACAGGGATTTGGGGTTCCGTCAGGCAGGCTAGCAGGGGATCCCGTGACCATGTTGCTTTGCAAGCTCGTTGGCTTCGACGTCAAATCGCACAATGCTGCTGAGCAGTGTACGTTTGTGTGCCTCTGTGTGTGTGTGTGTGTGTGTGTGTGTGTCTGTCTGTCTGTCTGTCTGTCTGTCCGTCCGTCTGTCTGTCTGTCTGTCTCTGTGTGTGTGTGTGTGTGTGTGTGTGTGTGTGTGTGTGTGTGTGTGTGGGTGGGTGGGTGGGTGGGTGCGTGCGTGCGTGCGTGCGTGCGTGCGTGCGTGGGTGTGTGTGTGTGTGTGTGTGTGTGTGTGTGTGTGTGTGCGTTTGTGTGTCTCTGTGTGATTCTGTGTGTGTCTGAATAACATTGTGTTTACACAATGCGAGGCAGGAGGTCCAACACAGGGAATAGCTCCTGCAACCCTGCAGCCTCCTACAGCCTTTAGACCCTTAAACCCCTGAACCCCTAAACCCCGAATTAAGCCCTTAAACCCTTAAGGATGAAACTAAACCCCTAAACCCTTAAACCCCAATTTGAGCCCTCAAACCCTTAAGTCCTTAATCCCCGAAACCCTTAAAAAATCTAAGCCCATAAAACCCTAGACCCGAAGTTCCTCGTGCAGGACCTCACCGTAGACTCAGTCCGTGGGTTGCAGGCGAAGCCCGAGCCCTTTTTGTTAGGGGGGGTTGAGTAGGGCCGAGGGACTTGGGAGTTAGGGCTCGTGGTGTAGGGTGTCAGGGTTTAGCTTTAAGAGTTGAGGGTTTTAGGGCTTTGTTTTGTTTTCCCTCTCGCGGGTGTATGGAGGCCTGAGGTTTTTTCATGGCTGCGTCCGCGCACAAAGGACCCCAACCCTAGGCCGGCAAAAGCTCCAGCCTGAACCCCCTCGGCCAGAAACCCTGATCTCAGGTAGCCTGAGCCTCAGATGCAAGGTACTAAAGGAGGGACCCTAACAAGGGACCTTAGGGGTAATGCAGGGGCTAATTACTTAGGTATACAGGGACTATATACAGGGATATAGCAGGCCCTTGCTTCATCCTAAACCCCTACAAACCCTAAACCCCAAACCCCAAACCCTAAACCCTAAACCCTAAACCCTAAACCCTAAACCCTAAACCCTAAACCCTAAACCCTAAACCCTAAACCCTAAACCCTAAACCCTAAACCCTAAACCCTAAGCAGCGCCCATCCGTGCCACCTCCTGGCATCATCAAGACGACGGAATGTTTCTTAAACCTGGCTAGAGCATGACACCCTGCGTTCGTCAGGTTTAGGGTTTTGGGTTGGGGTTTCAGATAGGGTTCAGGGTTTCGGGTTGGGCAAGAGTTGCAACAATAGCAACAACAACCACAGCAGTAGCAGCCTTCTGCGCAGGTGTCCGGTAGCATTCCACGGCTTTGTGGGCACTTTCGTGCTTGTGCTGGCCATGGCTGACCATCCCCCGACAGTTGCCCAAAAACTTGAGGACATGGGCGGCGTCGAGGGTATGATCAAAGTGAAGGCCGCTTGGTGCTCTCGGTGTAGTAGTTTCGCACATGTTCAGACGGGTATGTACATGCAGAGATAGCCAGAAAGTCGGGACAATGGTGCTGCATGATGTTTTGCAATGCACCAGAAATGCAGCAAGGTCAAGGATAGGGATGAGCCGTATCTCGTCCCAGCCATGGTGCTTGCATTGAGTTCAGAGGTGTGGAGGGGCTGCTTGGCCGGCTCATTCAAAGAAGGCCTCGCAAAGGAGCTTCAACTTACTGACGTGGCTGACGCGACTTTCCGTATTCTGCTTGACTTTCTCCTGCCGGCAGCCGCTTCGAGCGGAATCGTTACGGACTCGAACGTGTACCAGCTGACGGAGATTTCATTGAAGTACGAGATGCCGGGCTTAAAGTCCAAATGCACCTTGCACTTGTCATCGAGGGACATTTCGGCAGACAACGTTGAGCAACGGCTGTACTTGGCCATCAAGTTCCAAGATCATGCGGACAGTGGCTTCTTCCGCGAGGACCTGCAACGCTGCAGCTCGGCTTGCGTTCCACTCAGTTTCTTCTAGTTTGGTTTTGCTGGAGTAGCTGTAGTGCAGCATGAAGATGCCCATTGTGCCTTGTTGGAAGGCAAGAGTTTCTTGATCGAGAAGTTCATGCACATGGACACGTGCAAGATTCTGCGCGCGGTCCAGACTCGTGTTAAGGACATGGGGGTTCCACATCCACTCGTCCGAAAATGTTTGAAATGAGGGTGGGTACTACTCTGGCATAAAGTTTGTTGGCCCTAAACCCTGGACCCCGAGAGGTAGCTTCAGACTTATATCATCTACCTCGACTTCAGTCATCCTTTCCCTTGCAGTTGGCGCTTCAAGTTTGTACTGTGCTGTAAGGTACTTCACGCGACTGCAGGAAGTTGTGAATAGCCGCCCTGCTCTTTTTGCCGGTGCTTGCCTGCTCCTGCTGAAGAAACAAACTTACATGCCAACATAGCAAACCATGTTCCTGTATGCCGCGTGGCGGGTGCGCGTTCACCGGAACAGCCCCTGGTTCCAGGAGGATGCAGCACACGCGTCTTTGAGCCCCGCTGCTTTGACTGACCTGTGCATCAACCTGACCTGGGAAGTTATGGACGGGATCACTTGCCGGGCCAAGAAAGCCAGAACGGCGTATCGAAACGCAACACCTGTGGGGGTCCAACTTAACAACATCCAACATTGGGCCCCTGATCTGTACAGATTCCTGCAGTGAAGCGGATGATTCTGGCCAGTCTGCGGACCGGCCTGCCAGTAGAGCGGGGTAAAGGCGCTTGCATCCCTGTTACTTGTCTGCTGGTGCTCATAGTGGTAGTTGTGATCGCCGCAGTAGTAGTAGTAGTAGTAGTAGTAGTAGTAGTAGTAGTAGTAGTAGTAGTAGTAGTAGTAGTAGTAGTAGTAGTAGTAGTAGTAGTAGTAGTAGTAGTAGTAGTAGTAGTAATAGCAGCAGCGGTAGCAGCAGTAGTAGTAGTAGTAGTAGTAGTAGTAGTAGTAGTAGTAGTAGTAGTAGTAGTAGTAGTAGTAGTAGTAGTAGTAGTAGTAGTAGTAGTAGTAGTAGTAGTAGTAGTAGTAGTACTAGCAGTAGCAGTAGCAGCAGCAGCATCAGCATCATTGCTTATATTATCATTACGTTACAAACTGAATTTAGTTGCAGCACTATTTTAGCATTCAGGGTGTCATAAGAAATGAATACAGCACTTCGCAGACCGGGGCTTAGGGTCGGCGGATGAGCAGGTGCCCCAGCTTCGAGAGGAGTTGCGTGTTGCGGGCCAGAGGCCAAGACGGGGTGCTTGAAACTCATCTGTCGGGCAGCCAAGAATTGATGTTGTAGAGATGCCCAGAGGAATACAGTCTTGCATGCTCTGCGGCCCCCATTCGGTTGAGAGTTGAGCGTTAGGGTGTTTAGGGCTTAGGTTTAGATTCGTTGTTCGTATGGCGCACGTTTTCCTACACCCTCAGCATGAAAGAGAGGCAACGTTACCTCAAGATTGTCAGAATCGGTGTCAATGCTTCTCATTACTCTCTAGCCTGTGGCCAATCACACATCTACCCTAGACAGTCAGACAGATGTCCTTGCTCATATCCGAACAAAGAATGATTGGCACTGCATCTGCTGCTGAACCAAGCTCCACTTTGCTACAATGCGTACTCCCCTCGAATATGGACCGATCGAGCTTAGGGTTCAGGGTGGTTACCAAAACGGGGCAGGGGGGTTCTCATAATCAGGAATATTGCGTGGGGTACAAGCAACTCAACCTCCAAACCCAAAACCTATTTTAAACCTTGTAGTCCCCTAAAAACCGTAAAACCCCTAGCCCATGAACTCCTCAGCCCCTCAACCGCTGTTCCCTAAGCCCCCCGAAACCCACAAGCTCCTAGGCGCCCGAACCCTTAACCCTAGCTCCTCAGCTCCTAAACTTTCAGCCCCAAAACCCCCCCTGAACCCTCTTTTTTAGTCTGGGAAGTGAACCCCTACTGGGAGGTTCATGGTACTTAATCACCAATTATAACTCAACCCACTTATAAGCCCTTAAGTGCCCTACTATGGTTATAAGTACAGTTATAAGCACAGTCATAATGGGTTAATAAGTACCATGAACCTCCAAGTAAGTCCCTAAGTCCGAGGCTTGGACGACTCCGGCGTGCGCTCGGTGCTGGTGGAGCGCCGCGGGCCCCAACGTTGGGAGTGGGCTCAGGGTGTAAGGGGTTTAGGGTTGAAGGTATAGGGTTTATGGCAAAGTTTATGGTTCACGGTTCAAAGTTTACGGTTTAGGGTTTAGGAGTCAGGCGTCAGGGTTTAGGGTTCGGGGTTTATGTGCTGCAGCAAGCCGGATTACAAAAGGTTTGAGGCTTGAGGCTGCTTAAGGCCTCCCGCTTCAGGGTCTAGGGTTAAGGGTTGAGGGGTTCGCGTTTGAGGGAGTGGGGTCTCAGGGAAGTGGCGCGTCAATAGGTCCCTAAGCACGGATGGCTTTCGGTCGCTTCCTTCATTTTGGGGAGTCGGAGGAGGATTTCGCCGACAAGTAGAATGAGTCACCCGCCTGGCCAAGAAGCCCGAATCCCAGTCCTTGACACAGAAGGACGATGGTATTTTGCGTTGGAAAAAGAATCCATAGAGGTCGTTCTGCCCAGTCCGTTGTCTGGCGGGACGTTTCATCAAGAAGCGCCTTGCTGCAAGCCTCAAGCCCAAATACCAAGACACCAAAAACTTGGGATGTTCCCCCTTAGACTAGCAGTCCTTAATAGGGATCACAATGTTCCCCCTTATGCTAGCAGTCCTTACTAGGGATGATAATGGGGAGTACTAGAATCCCAATTAAGGACCATTAGTAGGTGGAACATCCCAACCCTAAACCCTAAGGCCTGAAGCCTAAACCCTAAACCCTAAACCCTACACCCGAAACCCCAAACCCCAAACCCTAAACCCTAAACCCTAAACCCTAAACCCTAAACCCTAAACCACAAACCCTAACTCACGCAGCCGAAGGCCTGACTGCCGCCGTGAAGGATGCAGCCACGACTTCGGAGGAAGTCCCGGAAGTCGAGGATCGCCTGACTCTTGACCCCCCCCCCCCGTTCCCGGAACATCAAGGTTTAGGGTTTAGGGTTTAGGGTTTAGGGTTTAGGGTTTAGGGTTTAGGGTTTAGGGTTTAGGGTTTAGGGCTTCCACTATAGAGCCTCTATCGTATCTGAGACCTCTGCATCAGGAGGGCCCCGGGCCCAGCCATGCGGCCCCTGTGGAGGCCTCGCAGCCGTGTATGGGTGGAGATTTGGTTCACAGTATAGGGTTTAGGGTTTAGGGTTTAGGGTTTAGGGTTTAGGGTTTAGGGTTTAGGGTTTAGGGTTTAGGGTTTAGGGTTTAGGGTTTAGGGTTTAGGGTTTAGGGTTTAGGGTTTAGGGTTTAGGGTTTAGGGGGGGTTAGGGTTTAGGGTTTAGGGTTTAGGGTTTAGGGTTTAGGGTTTAGGGTTTAGGGTTTAGGGTTTAGGGTTTAGGGTTTAGGGTTTAGGGTTTAGGGTTTAGGGTTTAGGGTTTAGGGTTTAGGGTTTAGGGTTTAGGGGGTTGTACGAACATAGGGGACCCCCAATATAGTCCCCCAAATAGGAGGATTCCCGTATAATAAGGACCCCGTAAGGTACCCCGCATGCTGTTGTGCAATGAATGTGGTGGTGTTGGCTTGGCTTCGTTGAGGTGACCATGTAAGATGGACTCAATGTTGCACACGCAGTCTCACCAAGTTTCATTGTTACATCCATCACCATTGACAGCAGTTCTGGTCTGATTTGTTGCCATTTGCCTGCTATATAGTTCTTCCTTTTTTGTTATATCCAGCCCCAAGCCCTAAACGCCAAAACAACCTAGTTCCCTAAATTCAACAGCACGGTGCAAAAACCCGTATACTCCAAACCCGCAAGAAAACAACAAATGTAGGTAATTGGGGACTTGGGTAGGGTGTTTAGCACCGCCGGCCTCCAATGCCCCAGTAACCCACTCCCAGAACACAAGGAAGGGGGTTTAGGGGTTTGAGGGGCTTAGGGGGTTGAAGAGGGTTATCGATGCCTCATGGATCTTCTGCCGGTTCTGAGCTCGGGGCTCTTACTGTTGCAACGCCCGGACTCAACCCGCTCAGAGCCCTCAAGTTCTGAATCCCTAAACCTGCGGTTTGAGGTTTAGGGTTTTGGGGTTCGACGCCTCCTTGAGGGGCCTTCGATACTATATCTGGTCAATGCCAGCGTCGGCCACATGGTGCCTCAGCTGAGTGTTTCAGGCAGAACAGGCGGAGGTTCATTCTTCCCATTCGGAGCCCAAGTCCCGAAGCCCCAAACCCTACCTCTTACGCTCTTTTGGCGTCGCAAGTTTTGATCAAGATCTTCCGTAAGTATTGGGATCCCCCAGCCCGGGGGTATGATTGATCGCAACCCCATGTGGTCGAGGTTTAGAGTGGGTTGAGGGTTTAAGGTTTTAGGGTTTAGGGGTTATAGGTGTTTAGGAATGTAAGGTTTGGGGATTTTGTGTCTTGGGGTGTTAGGGTAGTAGGGGCTTTAACTGGTTGTGCGGGACCCTTGAGTGCACAAGGTGCTTGCAAGGCTTTTGCAGAGTGTGCTTGTACGAGTTCATGGGCAATGATACAACTGCCCATGAACATTCAAGTAGGGTTTCATGCTGCAGCTGTGCTGCGGTCTGGTTCGGGCGTGACCCCCCTTAAGCCCTCATTCCCTAAACCTTAAACCCTAAACCCTAAACCCTAAATTCTACATCCTAAACCCTAAACCCTAAACCCCTCAAAAGCCTATATAGACCCCAGGCATTAAACGCATCCGAAATCCCTCGTGAGCCCAAGGCGCGCGTGGTGAGTGCGGACTCGGACTTCGTCCTCGTGGTGGGCGACTTTACAGGCGTTGAACTCCTTTAGCCATCATCGACCTGTAGCCGAAAGCTCCTGAGACAACCTCTAAGACCGCCCCTAAACCCTAAACCTCAAACCCCAAAAAGCAACGACAACAGCAAGCTCGCAGAAAAGCACGCGGACCCTGCAGCAACCCCTTAAAGCCCTAAGCCCCGAAACCCGGAAGCCCTCAAGCCCCGAAACCCCTAAACCCTTAAGCCCCGAAACCCCTAAACCCTAAACCCTAAACCCTAAACCCTAAACCCTAAACCCTAAACCCTAAACCCTAAACCCTAAACCCTAAACCCTAAACCCTAAACCCTAAACCCTAATTCCAGAGCCTCCACAGATGCTCCGAGCCAGTTTTGTTGCAGGCAGAGTGGCCGGGCCGGGTTCCAAAACCTTCATGGGCTGCTTTGTTGTTCAGTTTGCGTCGCTTGCTTGTTGGGCTGTTTGCAAACCCTAAGCCCTAAACCCCAAACCCTAAACCCCAAACCCCAAACCCTAAACCCTAAACCCAAAACCCTAAACCCGAAACCCGAAACGCTTAACCCTAAACCCCAATCCCCAAACCCCACACACTGAGGCTTGACAAGCGGAGCGGCGAAGTGCTTTGGACGGCCACGGCTGGCCTGGACGGTGTGGGGACGCCTCAAGCCTCGAGGTTTAGGGTTTAGGGTTTAGGGTTTAGGGTTTGGGGTTTAGGGTTTGGGGTTTAGGGTTTAGGGTTCAGGGTTCCGTTTAGGGTTCCGTTTAGGGTTAAAGGGTTAAGGGTTTAGAGTTTAGGATACGGGGTTCTGGGTATGGGGTTTTCGAAAGTAGACAGTTGACGCCTAGACTGTGGTACGCGAGCTTTCGGGCTTAGTGTCGCGCGTTTGGTGCCTGACCCTTCTTGACTTCAGATTGTAGTGGTCGACAAGAAAGGCATGGGAACGTGGGCAAGTACCATGTTCCCATTGCGAAGGAAGCCCTATAGCCCTAAACCCTAAGCCCTATTGCCGCCGTGACTAGAATGCTTATGGTTTTCCTACCCAGAACTAGAAAAAACTCAAAAGCTAAAAACCTAAACCCTAAACTCTAAACCCTAAACCCCTAAATCCCAAACCCTAAACCCCAAACCCTAAACCCGAAACCCCTACCCAGAACTCAAAAAGACTCATGAAGGAGAAGGATTTCGGTTCTCAGTGTCTCGGGGCACAGCCATCGGAAGGCCCGTTGTTGTGTATTCCCGTAAGCCTGCGTGGTGGCAAACGGCCCAAACTCTCAGGAGGAGCCAGTTCGCTACGCTCTAAACCCTAGACCCTAGACCCTAGACCCTAGACCCTAGACCCTAGACCCTAGACCCTAGACCCTAGACCCTAGACCCTAGACCCTAGACCCTAGACCCTAGACCCTAGACCCTAAACCCTAAACCCTACACCCTAAACCCTAGACCCTAAACCCTAGACCCTAAACCCTAGGCCCTAGAACCCACTGAAGTCTTCTTGCCACGAGATGAAGGACTCCGTGTCCCACGTGGCTGCTGTGCCGGGCGACCCGCCGGTCGTGCCACCTCCTGAGTCGATCATGGGTCTCGAAGTTCTGTGTTGAGGGCGTTGAGTGTTTAGGGTTTAGGGTTTAGGGTTTAGGGTTGGGGTTTAGGGTTTAGGGTTTAGGGTTTAGGGTTTAGGGTTTTAGGGTTTAGGGTTTAGGGTTGAGGGTTGAGGGTTGAGGGTTGAGGGTTGATGAGGGTTTAAAGTGCATTAGTAAGCCGTAGCCGAACTGCCCAAGGGTTTTGTATCCGGAGGGTCTTGGGGCCTTCCGTCACGGAGCCTGTTCAGAAGCGGGCTTCGAGAGTCAGGTATGTCTGGGCCTGAGGGGTTTAGGGACATCGCGGGCCATCTTCACCGTGGCCAGAGCCAGCACATGCTAGAAAAGCTGGAACTTGACCCTAAACCCTAAACCCTAAACCCTAAACCCTAAACCCTAAACCCTAAACCCTAAACCCTAAACCTAAACCCTAAACCCCAAACCCCAAACCCCAAACCCTAAACCCTAAAGCCTGAACCCTAAACCCTAAACCCTAAGATTTAGGCCCGACTCCTTCTACAAAGGCTCTGCGCCAGCGGTTGGACGGGAAACGTTGCGGCCTTGACTCGACGGGATTTTGGAGTTCAGAAGTTCAGCTCAGATTCCTGGGAAATTCCCTAACCCCTAACCCCTAACCCCTAACCCCTAACCCCTAACCCCTAACCCCTAACCCCTAACCCCTAACCCCTAAACCCTAAACCCTAAACCCTGAACCCTGAACCCTGAACCCTAAACCCTAAACCCAAACCCGAAACCCGAAACCCGAAGCTCTAAACCCTAAACCCTACACCCTAGGTTTCGGAGTCACCTGACGGCACCGCAGAGCATCGTAAGCGAAACCCTCATGAAAGAATCCCGAGCTCCCAACAAGCCTCTCAGAATTCAGGTTCGCACGGTTTAGGGTCCCTACTAAGGCGTGTTAGTAAACGGGGGAACATCCCAACTTGAAGTCCCTTGTGGTAAATCATAGTTTTTTGGTACCCGTACTCTAAACAGAAAGGAGTCTGCATCATAGAGGCACCCAAGAAGGGCCATAGTTTAAACCCAGACCCTCCGCACCTACGTATGCCCTAAACCCTAAACCAAACCCTAAAGCCTAACTCCAAACTTCAAACCATGCCTATCCCAGGTCTCAGCCATTACTGGCGACGACGTGAGGTGGTCGTACGCGCGGTGCTTAGGCGTGATTGCTTGAAAGCCCACGGGTTATAGTTGCAAGTTACGGTTCAGGGTTTAGGGTTTAAATGGCCCACTTGAAGATACTTGAAGGCTCATTGGTGGTTATTACCTTCGCGAAGGTTCCCGCACTTCTAACTACCCAAGAACTTTCAAGAACCCTACGCCCTAAACCCCCACAAGCCCGAAACACTACACCCTAAACCCGAAGCCCTAAACCCTGCCTGGAACTTAGAACTGCCCAACCTAGGGGTTCAGGGATGGAGCCTCGCCCCACATCAAGCCCCCAAGCCCAGACCTGGAGCCAAGCGCGTGATGCCGTTGAGGGTTTAGGGCTTAGGGTTTAGGGTCTCGAGGGTTTAGGGTTTAGGGTTTAGGGTCTAGGGTTTAGGGCTTAGGGTTCAGGCTTTCGCATGAACTTAAGGAACAAAAGCACGGGCACCATCGTCTGGCGTCATCAGCTCCATGCCCTAAGGACGCGGGCGTCGGCGAGTGCGCTTTGCAGCGCGGTGGGGTCGGGACAGGTCCTGTTCACTTGCCCACTTGGGTTTAGTTTAGTAGCATTGCTGTCGATGACCATGGAATGCTTGAGTTTCAAGTAGCGATAGAGTTAGCAGCCACGCACAGTGTTAAGGGCTCGTGATTTTCGAACAAATCGTTGTACAAGAGAGCAAGGGGTCTTGATCCTTTCCCAACTACTACAGGGGATTCCAGGTGTCAGGGCTTGGTTTCGGGATTTCGAGTTTGCACATGCCTCTGCTGTGAACCGTACACCTAAGCCCTTCTTTTGGTGCACCTTGCCCTTCATCGACAAGTGTACCTCGTGACCAGACGTCCGAAACGCAGGTACGCCCGCGTCGCGCATTCGACAGCGCACCAGCTCGCCTTCTTCGCGGGCGGTGGAAGTGCCAGGGCCCCATGCGGGGAGACGCGATTTGCGGTTTTGGGGTATGTTTGGGGTTATGTTTTTGGGTTTGGGACCCCGTAGCCCCTAAGCCCTAAGCCCTAAGCCCTAAGCCCTAAGCCCTAAGCCCTAAGCCCGAAGCCCTAAGCCCTAAGCCCTAAGCCCTAAGCCCTAAGCCCTAAACCCTAAACCCTAAACCCTAAACCTAAACCTCTAAACCTCTAAAAACCCAAACACCGAAAACCCTAAAACCCTAAAACCCTAAAAACCTAAAACCCTAAAACCCTAAATCATCTTTTTGTCCCCCCCCCCCACTGATTGCGGCCCAGGCCACCAACCTGGCAGGCAAGGGCAAGCGCGTTGTGGGGGTGGGTACTTGGAGGCTCCTGCTAGCCCTACTTAGAGGTTTAGGGTTTAGGGTTTAGGGGTACTTATAACCCACTTACAACTGTAGTTATAGCCCATGTATAAGCCCCTTAAGTAGCCTAACCCGCTTATAATTGGGTTATAAGTACACTAAAAATTGGGTTGCTAAGTACCAAGTATGCGTATGGGTCCCTATGCCCGGAAGCCCTAGCACCCCAAGCTCTGGAACCCTACACCTTGGCATGTTCCCCCTAGGGTTTAGGGTTTAGGGTTTAGGGTTAGGGTTCAGGGTTTAGCAGTCCTTACAGGGACTGTAGCACCCCCGGTTGTAATCCCTATTAAGGACGGTTAGTGGGGGGGAACATCCCAACCTCCACCCTACATGCTTCTTCTCTCCAAGCACCATACTCTGATGCTGCCACTGCGAGGATGGGGCCTGAGGGGCAGTCTTGAAGGTTAATGGGTAGATGCAAGTACAGATACATGCGTGTGCAATTTCCTCAGGCTTATATCCTGTGTTAGTTGCACTTGCCCGAAGCCCAAAACCCTGAACCCTAAACCCTAAACCCTAAACCCTGAACCCTGAACCCTGAACCCAAAACCCTACCCAAAAACAGCCGGAGCTCCGTGAAGGTGTCGACGTGGCGAGCGGTGAGCTTCGCCGCCACCTGAGTTTAGGGCTTAGGGCTTCGGGTTTAGGGTTTAGAGTTTAGGGCTACATAGAGCTTGGGGGCTCTTTGACGCTTTTTAATATGATTGTATGTATGTTTTTTTTTTTTTTGTTTTTTTTTTTTGGTTTTTTTTTTTTTTTTTTTTTTTGGGGGGGGGGGGGTAGGGTTTAAGCCTTCGGCCCAAACACTAAGAAATCTGGATGGCGACCGTTGGTGAACACTACGACTTCTTGACCGGCTTGCAGCACGCAGAATTCGTCTAGACGCCAGGTTTAGGGTTTAGGGTTTAGGAATTAGGGTTCAGGGTTTAGGTTGTTACAGGTCACCTGGACACAAGGACTATCTATGAAAGCAGGTTAGGGTAAGCAATAATTTTTCATCAACCTCCAGATTCCCATTTTGCCAGAAGCCAGGAGCCCGAAATGCCGAATAATCATCCCCTCAAATTCGAGAACTGTAGCCACTGCAGCTCAACAGTATGGTCGACTTTCTCGGCACTTGCAACCCAAGTTTTGCGTCTACTTGCTGTTCTACTTGGTCCGTTGTCAAAATCATGGTCCTTTTTTGCGTATCCTGTATTAGGGGCCGCCTTATACTAGCAACCCCACAAGGGAGCCATTAAGGGACCAACATATAGATAGAGAAGTGTGCATTCGAAGTTTAGGGTTTGGGCCCACCTAAACCCTAAGCCCTAAGCCCTAAGCCCTAAGCCCTAAGCCCTAAGCCCTAAACCCTAAACCCTAAACCCTAAACCCTAAACCCTAACCCCCAACCCCTAACCCCTAACCCCTAAACCTTAAACCCCAAACCTGAAAGTGAGTGTTCACAGGTTTGAAGGTCTAGCGAGCTATGGGACCCTCTCGGGGTCGGAGCTTTGGGTTGAACATTGTCAGGGCTTTAGGTGTCTAGGTGTCTAGGGGTTTAGGGTTTAGGGTTTAGGATTTAGGGTTTAGGGGTAGGGGCTTAGGGCGGAGGGGCTGAGGGTCCAGGAGGTTTTTTGGGTGTTTTGCGGTTTCGGCTTCAGGGCTTGGAATTTGGTGGGGGGGTTTAGGGGTTCGTAGAACTCGGCAAGGCTACTGCGTGGACACGGGCGTTGGTGCAGCTCGCAACTCAGCGCTGTCGAGCCCTTGCAGAAAGGTAAACCCCAAGCCCTAACTTAAGGGATATGATCTTGTTGATGGTTCCGCCAGCTGGTGAAATAAGTCTCACCCCCCCGCCCCCCGCCCCCACCCTGTCTTCGAGGCTGGGGGGTAGCTCGTAGTAAACCCCCTCAACCCCTGAACCCCTGAACCCCTCAACCCCTCAACCCCTCAACCCCTGAACCCTGAACCCTGAAACCCTGAAACCCCTAGAGCCGCTTCTCCAGAGAATCCGTGAGGTATGGAGCCTTTGTGCCTTTGGTGATCCGCCGCGCGTGCTGTGCGGTGGAAGCTGGACGAGGCTGCCTCTGTCTTGCTTAACGCAGTTTAGGGTTTGAGGGTTTTGGGGTTTTTAGGGTTTCGGGTTTGGGGTTTTAGGGTTTGAGGGTTTGAGGGTTTGGGGGTTTGAGGGTTTTAGGGTTTTCAGGGTTTTAGGGTTGGGGCTAGCTAGCAGGATACTGGCTTTCCCCTTTGAGTGGCAATCCATCGCCTATCATGGCTTTGTCTTGCCAGGAGCCGAGCCGGGAGCAGGTTTGATGGCCTGGATGAAGGTTTACCCTAAACCCTGAACCCTAAACCCTAAACACTAAACCCTAAACCCTAAACCCTAAACACTAAACCCTAAACCCCAAACCCTCAACCCTAAACCCTAAAGTGCAGGAATATGACCATTCCCTACGCCGCAGGCTTCCCTCTGAAGATTGCAACATCTTTCCTGCACTCGGCATTTTGCTGCATGGGGGCAGACCTTGCGACCATACTTGGAGGTTCATGGTACTTATTTACCAATTATAACTGTACCTATAACTGTACTGATAACCATATTCGGGCACTTAAGGTGCTTATAAGTGGGTTCTAAGTACAGTTATAACTGGTTAATAAGTGCCATGAACCTCCAAGTACTCTATGACAACAGAAATACGGGCCCAGAGGTTGGATCAGCCCAGCACCTGCGCCCTTGCTATAGTCGGTGCTTCAAACTACGGACCCCTCTCAACAACTTCTGGGGCTCGAATATGACGGGCACCATCTCATCCCTGGCCCAACCCCTAGGTTTCGGCCGGAAAAGAAAGCGGGGTTGGGCCGGAAGTGGTGCCTAAGCCGTATGCCGTAAGGGTGCATGAGGTGCCACACACCGCCGATTCGGAGCTATGTTAAGCCTCCGCCTCATGCTCCGTGTACTTTACCCCAGCTGTACATGGGCCGAAGAGGTAGCATGTACGTATGTACATATGTAGCATGCTGTATGCAGCATGTCCACAAGTATGCAGTATGTAGTACGTAGTATGATGTATGTATGCATGCATAACCCTAAACCCTAAACTTGCCCAAAGCCCACAATTTTGAAATCGCTCTTCCATCGCATACGGCGCGCCTTGAACCTGCAAAGCCAGGCTTTTCAGGATGTTTGGGGTAGTTGGCTAAAGCCCTGAAATCCTGAGCTTGAGTCCAAGGGTTCAGGGTTTAGGGTTTAGGGTTTAGGGTTTAGGGTTTAGGGTTCAGGGTTAGGGTTGAGGGTTTAGGGTTTAGGGTTTAGGGTTTAGGGTTCAGGGTTTAGGGTTTAGGGGTTTAGGGTTCAGGGTTAGGGTTGAGGGTTGAGGGGCCCAAAAAACCCCAGAAGTCGGGGTTGCCTTAACTTACACAAGGGGCCCTCAGAACCCCAAACCCCAACATCCTAAGCATCGCAACCCTCAACCCCCAAACCCCAACCAACCCAAAGGCCAGTCAGTCGTGGCTGTGGAGCCATTGTGTTTTTGGTTGGGGGTTTAGGGTTTAGGATTTAGGGTCTAGGGTTTAGGGTTTAGGGTTTAGGGTTTGGGGTCTAGGGTTTAGGGTTTAGGGTTGTGAGCTCCAAAAACTTCTCTGCCTGCTAGGCCGGAGCATCAGGCGCAAGTCGCAGGCGCCCAAGGGCCAAAGGGCACCTAAACCCTAGACCCCAAACCACAAACCCTAGACCCTAGACCCTAGACCCTAGCCCCTAAACCCTAGACGCTAAACCCTAAACCCTAAACCCTAAACCCTAAACCCTAAACCCTAAACCCTAAACCCTAAACCCTAAACCCTAAACCCTAAACCCCAAACCCTAGACGTGCCTTAAGGAGGTTATCATCGGTTCCAAGAGCCCCTACTTCTGGTCCCCTCGCATGACTGCTTGCCGTTTCGGGGGCATGCAGAGCTTATGATGGCCTGAATCGCCGGGAGCCCCAAAACCCCAAAACTCCCCTTTCTGCCAACACCCAAACCCTAAGCCCCTAAACCACTAAACCACTAAACCACTAAACCCCTAGACCCATAAACCCCTTAAACCTTCAACCCCAACCCAGAACCCAACTCCCAAGCCTTACAGGAAACGCTCCGAAGCGCCCGCAATCTTTGCACGCCCCTGCCACAAAATAGAGCATAGAAAAATCCCCATGTCGCCCCTTATAAGGAAGAGTCCAGAGAAGAATCCCCATGTCGCCCCTTATAAGGAAGAGTCTTGCTTTAACTGTTTCTTGGGGGAGTCGTTCTTAAGCAAATAGTAGTAGGCCCTTGAACCCGAAAACCTAGACCCTAAACCCTAAACCCCAAACCCCAAACCCGAAACCCTAAACCCTAAACCCTAAACCCCAAACCCTAAACCCTGAGCTTAGGGCTCAAATTTGGCGCAGAAGCCTCGGGACGTGCTTGTGCAACTTTGGCAGGCTTCGACGCGCTGTGGGGAGCCTTAGGATGGGATCCCAAAACTCCTGAACCCTAAACCCTGAAACCCTTTAGGGTTTAGGGTTTAGGGTTTAGGGTTTAGGGTTTAGGGTTTAGGGTTACGGGGTTTAAAGGGTCCCTAGAACCTGAACCTGAACCCTGAACCCCAAGCCTTAGGCCATTTCGCGTTTAGGGGGTGTACAGGGTCCCTAAGATCCCAACCTGAGCCCTAAACCCTGCGACAACCTGCACGGTTTAGGGTTTAGGGTTTAGGGTTTCGGGTTTGGGGTCCCTAAACCTCAACCCTCAAGCCCTTGACAGCCTGTGTAGGCTTGAGGACTCTCAACCCTGAACCCTGAACCCTTTTCCCTGAACTCTAAAGCCTAAACCCTAAATCCTAAGCAACCTTTGATGGTTGGCTAGCGCTTGCTTGGGCTTTCCAAGATGGCGAGCCGGATGACTGACCATGTCAACTTCCTGGGTTTTTGGAAGGAAGGGTTTCGGCCTAAACCCTAAACCCTAAACCCTAAACCTAAACCCTAAACCCTAAACCCTAAACCCCTAAACCCTAAACCCTCAACCCTAAGCCCTAAACCCTCAACCCTCAACCCTCAACCCTCAACCCTCAACCCTAAACCCTAAACCCTAAAGCCTCAACCCTAAACCCTAAACCCTAAACCCTAAACCCTAAGCCCTAAACCCTAAACCCTAAACCCTCAACCCTAAACCCTCAACCCTGAACCCTCAACCCTCGACCCTCAACCCTCAACCCTAAACCCTAGACCCTCGACCCTCGACCCTCAACCCTCATTCCTCAACCCTAAACCCTAAACCCTAAACCCTAAAGCCCTAAAGCCCTAAAGCCCTAAACCCTAAAGCCCCAGGTCGGGCGAGAAGCTGTTCGCCTTGGATCCCGGCGTTGGGAGATACGCCGGAGCCCTAAAATCGTTTGGGGTTTAGGGTTTAGGGTTTAGGGTTTCGGGCTGGGCGCTGGAAGTTTCGGCTTTTTGACCCGGCGACGGGGGGCGGTTCAGGTTTAAATTTAAGGTTTAGGGTTTAGGGTTTTAGGGTTTTAGGGCTGTAGGGTTTTAGGGTTTTAGGGATTTAGGGTTAGGGCTTTTAGTGTGAGTTGACGTTGTCACTGCAAGTGATACACTCTGAAGTAACTGCCGTCTAGGACCTGTGCTACTACACTGACCCTCCTGAGCGTTGCAAGCTTGCTGGTAACCCTACATGCTGAACCCTAACCCCGAACCCCAAACCCCAAACCCCAAAATCCAAAACCCCAAATCCAAAACCCCAAGCCCCAAACCCTAAACCCAAACCCCAAACCCTAAACCCTAAACCCTAAACCCTAAACCCTAAACCCTAAACCCTAAGCCCGAACCCTAAACCCTAAACCCTAAACCCTCTCCCTACGCCCGTTCCGATGGACCCGCAGCTCCCATGCAGATCGTTTCGGCTGCCTTGCGAGATGGAGGTCCCCCGCGCGCTCGCTGCTGCAGACTGCGCGAGAGTTGGGGTTCAGGGTTCAGGGTTCAGGGTTTAGGGTTTAGGGTTTAGGATTCAACCGCACATGCCCCAAATAGGGGTTGGTGAGAATCATGAGCACTTGTTTGGTCCCTAGGATTGAACAGCTGAGAAGCTCTCTTGACTTAGTAAGTCTACTTACTATATCCTAGAAACCCCAGTATAATCCACAAATAACCCACCTTAAACTAACCCGACATACGAGGTGAAACGGACTTCCAAGTAGGCCCAATTGCTCTTGAAAGGGTCGGGTTGGGATGCTTCCCCTTTTCCTAACTGTCCTTAGTAGGGATTATAGTACCACCGAGTATAGTCCCTATTAAGGAGTGTTAGTCTAAGTGGGAACATCCCAACCCTAAACCCTAAACCCTAAACCCTAAACCCTAAACCCTAAACCCTAAACCCTAAACCCTAAACCCTAAACCCTAAACCCTAAACCCTAAACCCTAAACCCTAAACCCTAAACCCTCAACCCTCAACCCTCAACCCTAAACCCTCAACCCTAAACCCTAAACCCTAAACCCTACACCCCAAACCCTAAGCTCCAAGCTTCGGGCTTTGTTAGGGGCGCCTACCACGCGCCAGGGACGGCCTACTGCAGCGGGGAGAACGGAATGGCCGCGGCCTGAGTGCCGCCCCGTCTTGGGGTTTAGGGTTTAGGATTTCGGATTTCGGGTTTAGGGTTTAGGGTTTGGGGTTTAGAAGGGCACCCAGCCGCCACGCCAGTGTTCATGGTGCGCCCCAAAGTGACCCACAGGATTGATTCATTGATGGTAGAAGTGGTGCATCGAGTCATAGATGCTGGCTGTGTCCGGGTTTCAAAAGCCCCTCGCCCCTTGAATGAGACAGCGCAATCCAAACCCTAACCTGCAAAGAAGCTGCACCCTAGTGCAAAAAAACGCTCAACCCTAAACTCAAAAAAGCAACCCCCAAAAGCCGAGAACCCACTCTGAGAGACCTCAAAGATCTGAGATTTATCAGTTTCGGCTCAAAGCGTGTTGGGCCTGACGATCCCAAAGTCAGCAAGACGCCGGGCTGTGCTTTGGGATGTATGTTCTTTCGATTTTTCCGATCGCTTTTCTGTTGTTGTTGAACTAATAGTATTGAAAATGTATTATGATTCAACTATGATGATTAGGGGGCCTGTATGCGCGCAGGTATATTATGTAAAATTAATGTAGTTATGTGTAAGCCCTAAACCCTAAACCCTAAACCCTAAACCCTAAACCCTAAACCCTAAACCCTAAACCCTAAACCCTAAACCCTAAACCCTAAACCCTAAACCCTAAACCCTAAACCCTAAACCCTAAACCCTAAACCCTGAACCCTAACTTCATGGAGGGCGGGGGAGAACGAACGACCCCGAGGATGGCGACGGACTTGCCAACCGTTCGCCTCGGCACTGCTCGCCACGTCGAAGGTGCGGATGCGGGGGCGGCCTGGTAGTTGGAGAGTTCACCGCATTTCGGGGGTTTAGGGTTTAGGGTCAGGGTTTAGGTAGGGTTTAGGGTTCAGGGTTGAGGGTTTAGGGCTTGAGGTTTAGGGTTTAGGGTTCAGGGTTCAGGGTTCAGGGTTTAGGGTTCAGGGTTCAGGGTTTAGGGTTGAGGGTTTAGGGTTTAGGGCCTAGGGCCTAGGGTTTAGGGTTTAGGGTTTAGGGCTGAGCTTGATTGCGGGGAGTCATCTGAGCAGGCTGTGGCAGCACAAAGGAGGAGGATGCAGAGTGCCTGGCCAAGGCATGCCTGCGACTGGGCGGCTTCTTGCACACCTCTCATTTATTCGGTGCTAGGTGGGGTTTAGGGTTTAGGGTTTAGGGTTAGGGTGTAGGGTTTAGGGTTAGGGTTTGAAAACCCTAAACCCCTAGACCCCCTAAGCTTTCGAACCCTAAATCCGACGCCCCAAACCCCGAACCAGCCGCCAAGACCAGCTGAGGGTGCGCGTCTACGCCAAAGCTCGCGAGAACGTGGCAGGCTGGACACTTAGGGTTTCGGGTTTCGGGTTTCGGGCTTAGGGTTCAGGGTTTAGGGTTGCTTAAGGTTGCTGAAGGTTGCTTAAGGTTGCTTAAGGTTGCTTAGGGTTTAGGGTTGCTTAGGGTTGCTTAGGGTTGCTTAGGGTTGCTTAGGGTTGCTTAAGGTTGCTTAGGGCTTAGGGACTCAGGGCTGAGTTTGTTCTTGCTGAGCCTCCGCTTCCCGTGCTGCGCATGTGCAGGCGAAGCTGGGCGCGAAGCATCCCACGTGCCGAGGGCGACGCCATCACAGGGCGGAGCCAGGTGTGGGTAGGACTTCGGGTTTTGCGCTTCTGGGTTTAGGGTTTAGGGTTTCGGCCTTCGGGCCTTAGGGTTTAGGGTTTTAGCGCTCAAGGCTTTTGGAAATCCGGGTTTTGGTTTCAGGTTTGGGGATATTTCGTTGTTTTGCTTCCATTTGATTGTTTTTCCTGTCACTTTCCCTCTCCTTGCAGTCAGAAAGACCGAGAACAAGAAAGTGGACAAGCACCAAAACTTGGGGACGTTCCCCCTTACACTCACAGTCCTTAGTAGGGATTATAGTAGGCGGTATCAGGATCCCTATTCAGGACTTTTAGTATAAGGGGGGACATCCCAAACCAGTGCAAAAAATCGGACAAACAAACACGGCACCCAGCCTGCAAAGGCAATCTTGCACAGGGGATCCTCGAAAAACTGCGAAAGACCGCTCTTGCAACTGCAAACCCTAAACCTTAAACCCAAAGCCCTACACCCCAAAACCCTAAACCCTCAACCCTATAAAAAATCCCAAATGCACTCTAAACCCTGGACCCTAAACCCGACGCCGAACCTTATGCCTTAAACGCTAACCCTAGACAATAACGTAGCACCTGAACCCTCAGCCGTAAAGCCTAAAAAACCCTGAGCCCAAACCCAAACCCTAAAGGATGGCCCTAGGTCCTAAGCCCAGGAAAGAACAAACACTTCACAGCAAACAGAGGGAAACACCAAACAAACACCACCATGAACACACAAGCCGGCCACAAGAATATATTTTTTGGGGGGTTCTTAAGCAATTAGTAGATATCTATTTTAATTGTCTCCTGCAGGCCACAGAAAGTGCGTGGAAGGCCTGCGGCACTTTGGGTTTTCTCAGTTAACAGCCCCAAGCCCTCAATGCAAGTCAAGCCCAGCTGCCTGAATATCAAGCCAACCCCAAACCTCAAACCTTGTGGAAGGCTGGCCATGGATGAGTGGGTGGAAGCCCAAAACGCGGCCTCTTGCCCCGGAGTTCCGGTCTGCTCGCGTAGGGAATTGGGGAGTTGAGGGCCTCAACCCTAAACCCCTAGGTGCATCAAACCAACCCGGGCCGATTCCCCGCCCCAGCCTGAAAACTTAATGAAACGGCTCATCCATCTAAGGTCTGGGACTACTTCTTTGGTGAGCCGTCCCAGCCAGCCATGCCTGTGCAGACGACGCCCTCGCAAGGAGGAGCCAGGCAGGGCGTTACCCCTCAAACTCATCTCAAGAGGGCACTTGAGGTTGTTCTGGCGAAGGTAGAAATCAGGCAGCTCTGAACCCTAAACCCTAAACCCTAAACCTTAAACCCTAAACCCTAAACCCTAAACCCTCTCAGCCCTGAAGCCTGGGACCTTGTCTTCGCAGGTTGGCGGCAGAGGAGCTCAACGCGTGGTTGCGCAGCACGGCTCCCTGAGCAGCACTTGGGCGTTGTGCCAAAGTAGGTAGGCCCTGTTTGCGAGGGAGGTCTTCATAAAGTTATGCGCCTTTCCGAAAATAGGGGTAATTACCCTTTTTGGGGGTTCCTATAAGAAGGATTCTGCTACTTTGGGGTAGATTTAGGGGACCCCCTATTTTTTGGGAAATGCCCGTAGGATGCCAGGTTTCAAGGTGCACATCGTGGGGCTACCACAGGATTTAGGGATCAAGCAGCGCACGCTGCAGGGCCAAGCTTTTGGGGTTTAGGGGTTTGCGGGGGTTTGGGGGTTTAGGGGGTTTCGGGTTTAGGGTTTAGGGTTTAGGGATGTTTAGGGTTTAGGGTGAGGTTTCAGGGCCTTATTCGAGGCCAGCCAGCTCTTCATCGGCTTCGCCAAGTCCGTCGGATGTGACAGCAGATCGTGCCGGATCGGCTGCATGTGAGGCAGGAAATCTCGAAGAGATGCCATCGCCGAAGAATTCGTCTAGTCGATTACTAGGATGCCCAGTAGTACCCTTATTCCCTTTTTGGTAGTTTTAGGTTCCCTTCTAAACCCCTTTAAGCAAAAAAGGGCACCCTTTTTCATCCTAGGTTACTGGACAACCTAGATTAGCAATAGCATGAACTGCCAGGAAGGGCCTACGGTGTCAACTGGTTCTGATACAGTTCAGGGCCACGTTGCTTCGACGCTGCGAAGCTTTGGCACACCCAAGTCAACCCTAAACCCTAGATTTCCTAAATTTCCTAAATTTCCTATATAAATTTCCTAAATTTCCTATATTTCCTAAATTTCCAAAACTTCCTGAACCCAAACCCCAAAACCCTAAGCCGGAATGCAGCAGCGCACTGTGGCCATTTGCGTAGAACACCAGACCGGCATCTTGGCGCTGCGAAAGTGCCGGCCCGCGAGGACTGAGTGTGCACAGAGCTGCAGCAACGGCTCACTTTGCTCAGGTTTGGTTAGGATTTTAGGTTTAGAGATTCTTAACCCTAACCCTTGAACCTACATCCTAGACCATGGCTGCGTCTAAACATCTTAAAGTCTCATGTCCCTGAAGCCTCGAACCTGAACCCTAAACCCTGAACCCTGAACCCTAAACCTTAAACCCTAAACCCTAAACCCTAAACCCTAAACCCTAAACCCTAAACCCTAAACCCTAAACCCTAAGCCTTAAGCCCTAAACCCTAAACCCTAAACCCTAAACCCTAACCCTAAACCCTAAACCCTAAACCCTAAACCCTAAACCCTAAACCCTAAACCCTAAACCCTAAACCCTAAACCCTCAACCCTCAACCGTAAACCCGAAACCCTAGACCCTAAACCCTAATGCTAAACCCAAATCCTCAAATCGGGCATCATTAACCGCCTTAAGCCGACCCGCCCGGTCTAGGGGCTTGGAGACGTGAGATCTCAAAGGCCCAACCAGAGACCGTGTGCCCGAAAAACACCCGAACCACCCTAAAACCCGCCAAACCCTAAACCCTAAACCCTAAACCCTAAACCCTAAACCCTAAACCCTAAACCCTAAACCCTAAACCCTAAACCCTAAACCCTAAACCCTAAACCCTAAACCCTAAACCCTAAACCCTAAACCCTAAACCCTAAACCCCAGACTTGAGAAGTTCGGGGGTCCGGCTTGCCACTCAGTTGACACGCAAATCTACACAAACATTCACAAGTTCACCGCCCCAAGTCCTAAGCCCCAACTGAACATCAAACCCTAAAACCTAAACCCTAAACCCTGGAGGTCGTGGCTCTTGACCCTGCAACAGGCTCGTGTGCATCTCAGGGCGTGGAGGGCTTGACGCAAGCCAGTTTAGGGTTTAGGGTTTAGGGTTTAGGGATTTGGGGTTGTGCTGTGGTTTGGGGTTTGTGGTTTGGCGTTGAGGGTTCTTGGTTGAGAATAGTTTGGGGCTTAGGGTTTAATTGGGGTTCTTGGTGTTTGGTTTGTGTCTTTTGATTTAGTTCGGTTTTGGGTTTGGGGTTTTGGGTTTGGGGTTTGGCAGCGTTTGTGCGTGTGTGAGGCTTAGGAAGATTTCAGTTTCTCGCTTGCGGCGTCTTCGCATGCTGTTCGTGGGCCTAAACCCTAAACCCTAAACCCTAAACCCTAAACCCTAAACCCTAAACCCTAAATCCTAAACCCTAAACCCTAAACCCTAAACCCTAAACCCTAAACCCTGCACCCTGCGTACTCGGATCCCGCGCTGCGTGCAAACTCACACCATTCTTCAACCGTGGATCCGAAACGCAAAGTTTTAGGGTTTAGGCTTGAGGGTCGAGGGTTTTCTGCCCAAGCCAGGAGAAGTCAAGTTCCGGTCGGATTCCATGGTGGATGAGGCCACTGCAAGCTTTGGATTCTGGGTTGACATTTGCGGGTGGCAATTTTTGTACCCCAAACCCTTAGGGTTGCCACTTCCTTGCGTAGGAATGTGGCCCGAAAAGAATCGAAGGATGCTTCGTGGTAATTTTCGTGTACCTTAAACCTAACGCCCTAAATCCTAAACCTACGCCCTATACCCTAAACACTAAACCCTAAACCCTAAACCCTAAACCCATCTTCTTGGGGGGAGAGTGGAGGGATCCGGGGAGCCAGATCCTGAGCCAGACGGGCTCGACGCCCCAAAAGCCCTTTTAACTCTAGAGCACCCCCTGAGCCCTGAACCCTGAGCCCTGAGCCCTGAACTCTGAACCCTGAACCCTGAACCCTGAACCCTAAACCCTCAACCCTGAACCCTAAACCTTAAACCCTAAACCCTAAACCCTAACCTGAAACCCTAGTAGGGACATTGTGGGGACTTGGGTAAGTGAGTCAACCTCCCCCGCAGGTGTGGGGACTTGACGTCGCCGAGGACGAGGGACTGGTCTTGTGCCCGGAGCACAGTCGCCCTCACTAGTTTAGGGTTTAGGGGTTTGGGGTTTAGGGTTTACGGTTTAGGGTTCTGCATGAGTGAGCGTTGAAAAGTAATATTATAAGCTTGCGCATGAGTATTCTTAATCGCGTACAGCATATTGGGGTTTTAAAAGGGCCCCCCCATAATTTTCATACTGGCACCTTTATAGCGTTCATTCCATTCGTTCTCATGATAAAGCGTAGTGAATGTGTGAATAAGAGAATGAATGAGCCTGCGAATGAATGAGCGCAATGAGCACAAGAACGAAACCAACCTCTGTCTCCAGGAGTTAATCTGTTGAGTCGTGAACGTAACAGCCAGGATGGGAGAATGAAGGGTGCAAAGGGCCCAATAATCAGTTTTGTAATAAGGCCCTTATTGCGCTCATTTCGTGCCCGCATTGAAGTTCATGCTTTCCTTTCGACTTTCATGCGTGCACTCATACACTTAGTAATCGTGAGGTAAAAGCCCTTGTACTAGCATGTTGTATCAGGAAAGAAAAGACGCATGAAAGCATGCTGGCCCAGGTGCTTCATCATCAGAGTTTAGGGTTTAGGGTTTAGGGTTTAGGGCTTGCATGATCATGATGGTGATGACGACTATGATCATGACGATGGCTGATGCGTATTCATATAATCATGGTTACTATCAGCACTCATCGAAAGCAAGTTCCTACTATGAACCGAGGGTTAAATGTGCAGAGTACTGGTGTCGCGTGTGACAGGAGACTGGACAGGTACGAAAGTAGGTTGCGCCGACAGGAGACTATACAGGTACGAAAGTAGGTTGCGCCAGGAAGCCGGCTAACAGCGACAGTTATGCAGGAAGGTCGCCTAATCACAGCTCGGGATCGGGTGTCCTATGGGCGGTCACCGAGATGATAGTACCCCAAATGCATGATTCTTGCTAACCAACCCCCAGCCCTAAACCCTAAACCCTAAATCCTAAACCCTAAACCCTAAACCCTAAACCCTAAACCCTAAACCCTAAACCCTAAACCCTAAACCCTAAACCTTAAACCCTAAACCCTAAACCCTAAACCCTAAACCGTAGAACTGCATCCGATCCTGAACCCTAGGCTCGGGCGGTTGGTCGGAGCAGGTGTTGGGGACCTCAGCTGCATACGGGCGGCTCCCTTTTTTGGGTTTAGGGTTTAGGGTTTTGGAGTCCCTTGGTGGGTTTAGGGTTTAGGGTTTAGGGTTTAGGGTTGAGGGTTGAGGGTGTAGGGTTCAGGTTCCGATTCGACCACGGAGCCTTCTATCTGGGGGTACCCAAAAACGGGCCCGTGTCTTTCGGCGACTGCCGCGATGTCTTGTTTGGGGGCAGAGAGGGGTTGTGGGGTTTGGTGTATGTGTTTCTTCCGTGTACAAACATGAACAACAATAACGATATCAATTGCAATAATGCCAGCACATATATCAGGAACAGCAGCAGTAACAACAGTCGCAGAGTCTTTTTGAGAGTAGGGGTTTCGGAGCGCAGGGCCAATAGCTGCTGGCCCTCCGGCTTCAGGGCGGGGCTTGGGGCTTCTTGCAGCCGAAATGGGTTTAGGGTTCAGGGTTTAGGGTTTGGGGTTTGCGAAATTATAGGGGGCCCCTAAAATAGACCCGGTCTCGCGTTCTAAGCCAGACTAGACAAATCTGGCGTCACGGTCCGCGCCCATGGCAGCTGAAAAACAGAATAGACCCCCAAAATAGGATCCCCTTATAGTGAGTTACCCCGAATGTCGTAAATCCACATATCTTGCCTGGCTCAAGAGTTGATCCGAAGCCGCACAATGCCTTGAACTCCGCACCCGAAACCCTACACCTTAAACCCCAAACCCCAACCCTAAACCCCCAACCCCAAACCCTCAACCCCGGGTCCCAAACACCAAACCCCAAGCCCTAAACCCCAAACCCCAAACCCTAAACCCCAAACTCCAAACCCCAAACCTCCCAAACCATCCGCAATCCCGAAGGTCGGCCCTCGACGTGCAGACGGGAGAGCTCCGGTGGGGGCCGGTGAACGCCACAGTTGGGAAGGCAAGCAGCGGTTTAGGGTTTAGGGTTTAGGGTTTAGGCTTTAGGCTTTAGGGCTTTGGGTTTGGGGTTGAGGGGTTTAGGGTTTAGGGTTGAGGGCCGAGGGTTGAGGGTTGAGGGTTGAGGGCTTGGGCGATTCAGCCTTCGCACCGTGACGTGGGCCGGTTTGTCGCGGAGGGTGTCGCGACTTGCATCATGAGTTGTTAAATTGCTTCAAAGGCCTTGTCGTCAAATCCTAACCCCTAAACCCTGAAACGCAAACCTTAAGTTCGAAATGCGAAGTTTGGGGCTTCAGGGTTAATTAAGGACCGGGGATGGTCGAAGGGGCAGCTGAGGCATGCTCTTTGAGCACTCCACTTCTGCTTCAGCTGTTGTGAGGATGCCCGAGGGGCAAAGCCTCAAACCCTGAACCCTGAACCCTGAACCCTAAACTGCGCCTGAAATCCCAAACCCTTTTTCAAACCCCTCGGGCTTTGTAGAAGTAGGGAAGGTGCTTTCGGGCTGCTTGTATCCGCAGCTTCAGCACTCCCCATGTGCTGTTTTGTCCTCGTGCCGCCCTCAGACGCGGGGAAGGCTCACATAGACCTGGTGACTCAAGCCGCGAGGAGTCCCCCTGTACAGTCCCATGTGTCTCTCGGTGCTAAAGTTCAGTGCTGAGATTTTGGAGGCGCCCGCGATTTCGGAGCTCACACCCCAATCCCTAAACCCTAAACCCTAAACCCTAAACCCTAGGAGTCCAGGACTCATATTATTCTCACATCTCGAATCGAAGGGTATGGACACTAGCGGGCCGCCCCACGCTACCATCCCAAATTTTGACCTCTGCCCAGTTAAAACAATTGGCAAACAGCTTGGCTACACCGCCCAACAATCCGGTGCACCATGTAGTATACTCTCCGGGTTGTAAGGATAGGATCAAATTCACGAAGTCTTCACACAGAGGACATCCCCAAAGATATTGGCTGGAACTCAATACCGAGTATGCATTACCGGTGCTTAAAGAATACATAAGGCTAAACCGCATAAACACGGAGGAGCAAAGGCAAGACTTCTTAGGCCTCAAACACCTCCTTAATAGGGACCCCCTCTTCCTGTCTTTCCTGGAATCTGCGCCGACGCGCTGCCCCCACTTGTTCAAAAGACACGCCAAAGCACTTGCATGCGCATGGCTGCCATAAAAAAAAACCCTAAACCCCAAACCCCAAACCCCAAACCCCAAACCCCAAACCCCAAAGTCCTTGCGCGCCAGGTCTTCAGCTTCCTGCTGGTGGACTCCATGCTACTCTGTGGCGGTACGGCCGCCTTGGCTGCAATGCGTGCCTTGTAGGGGTTCTCGGGTGTTCTGTTTAGGGCCCTAAACCCTAAACCCTGAACCCTAAACCCCAAACTGAGGGCTCTGGGGCTTGGAGCTTAGTTGACGCGCCGTGTTAGGTAACGGTTGGGGAACCTTGGAAGCAGTACGTGCTTCCAGTCCCAGCAAGCCCAAACCCTAAAGCTTCCTGAAACCCCAAACCCCCCGAACCCTTAGGCATAAGGGTTTTTTGGGCTTGGTTTTAGGGTTTAGGGTTTAGGGAAGCCCCAAGCCGTAAACTTTCAGAAGCCCCCAAACCCGAATACCACCTCACATGTTTCCCAGGGGTCCTTCAATCGCCGCGGCATCCGTGGCTTCTCGGGTTTTGTTCGTGTCGGGTTTAGGGTTTGGGTATCGGGTTGACGCCTGCGAGAGGGGCCGGGCCGTATCCCTATCTCGAAACCTAAAGCCATAAACGCACTGGAAGGACACCCCAAAACCCGCCCAAGAACTCTAACTTCCGATCTCAGAAGCCCGAAAATCCCAACAAACGCACAGACCCCGAACCCTAAACACTACATCCCTAAACCCTACATCCCTAACCCCTACATCCCTGCACCCTGCACCCTACATCCCGAAATCCCTACATCCCTAAACCCTAAACCCTACGTCCCGAAACCTAAATGGGGGTTTACGATATTTCGGGGTACCCTATTAGGGGCCTGTTTTTATAAGGGAATCCTACTATTGGGAGTTTATATTAGGGGTCCCCTATCCTCGGAAACCCCCAAAACCCTAAGCCCTAAACCCTAAACCCAGAACCCTAAACCCTGAACCCAAAACCCTAAACCCAAAACCCAAAACCCCAAACCCTAAACCCTAAACCCTAAACTCTAAACCCTAAACCTAAACCCTAAACCCGAAACCCGAAACCCGAAACCCAAACCCCCAAACCCCAAACCCCAAAGAACCAGGAAGGACGCCTCGCGGCGCTGGACCTCATCTCCGGGGAGCTCAGCCCCTTTGGCTTAAGGGTCTGTCTCGCAGTAACCTTCGAAACCCTAAACCCTAAACCCTAAACCCTTACGTAACCCTTAACCCTAAACGGTTTGTTTGTTCCGGCTACTATATATTGAACATCGGGATATCGCAATTTTTCATTGGCAGCGGCGGGTCCGTGGGTCTGAGGGGCCCTAAACCCTAAACCCTAAACCCCCAAAACCCTAAACCCCTAACCCCTAAACCCTAACCCCTAACCCCTAAACCCCTAAACCCCTAACCCCTAAACCCCTAAACTAAACCCTAAACCCCTAAACCCCTAAACCCCTAAACCCCTTTACCCCTAAACCCCTAAACCCCTAAACCCCTAAACCCCTAAACCCCTAAACCCCTAAACCCCTAAACCCCTAAACCCCTAAACCCCTAAACCCTAAACCCTAAATGCTAAACCCTAGACCCTAAACAAAATCCCAGCTGATAGGCCCCATTTTGATGAGCAAAGGCCTGCGGCTGATGCCATGGATGCTGGCCTTGAGGTTTAGGGTTCGGGTTTAGTTTAGAGTTTAGGGTTTAGGGTTTAGGGTTTAGGGTTTAGGGTTTAGGGTTTGAGGTTTAGGGTTTAGGGTTTAGGGTTTACAAAGGTACTTCCGGCTGATGCTCATGACGCTGGTTATGAGTATTCTCACTGACCAAATGGTGTGGGTTTGAGTGATAATTTTGTTTGGTGGTTCCCGCTGAAAAAGACCTTTGAGCCCGTCTAGAACCACCCAAACCCTGGCGAACCCGAAACCCGAAACTCGAAACCCGAAACCCGAAACCCCCTAAACCCGAAACCCCCTAAACCCGAAACCCCCTAAACCCGAAACCCCCTAAACCCTAAACCCCGTAAACCCTAAACCCCCTAAACCCTAAACCCCCTAAACCCTAAAAACCCCCTAAACCCTAAACCCCCTAAACCCTAAACCCCCAAACCCTAAAACCCCCTAAACCCTAAACCCTAAACCCCCTAAACCCTAAACCCTAAACCCTAAACCCTAAACTAAACCCTAAACCCTAAACCCTAAACCCTAAACCCTAAACCCTAAACCCTAAACCCTAAACCCTAAACCCTAAACCCTAAACCCTAAACCCTAAACCCTAAACCCTAAACTCCACACCTGTCCAACTTAAAGAAGCAGCCATGCAACAATTGAGAGCTGCTTCACGATTCTGAGACCGAAGGTGACCGATGTTCATGCAAAACAAACAGGACTACCTCCAGGTATATCAACGCCATTCTGCCTTCGCACCTGGCAAATACCTGCAGCCGGTTTGCCGTCGCGCTGGTCCTGCCGTCCGACCACCAAAGTTTCACCAACGCTGTATCACAAGACCCCGGGGAAAAAATAAGTCCGGAGGAGGTGGGTCCTTGGCATGAGGGTGCCTCGCACCTGCCATCTGCGGGACAGAGTCCCAGCGGGGCAACCAATCGGTGATGATGGGTTGGATGGGAAAGAGGGAGGCTTGAATTCAATTCTTTTTGTCCTTAACGTTTTCTACTGGCCACTCAGGTGTCTGTTTGTTTCAGTTGATGCTGTTATGGACTGCCCATTCCGAATGCGACAACAGCTTTTTTTGGTCCATGACACATTCTACTGGTCACTGAAATCTCGAACTCATTCGTCCATTTCCCTTGAACATGCAGTGTGATTGCATTCAAATTTCGAGTTGGGCTCCAGCAAGTCTCTTTGACTGTGTCCGCGTTTGCAACGATGAGCCCTAAGTATCGCACCTGGATGTCACTGCAACGACATTTCTGTGAATGCAGTGCAGCTTTACAGCAGCCAAGGTTCCATCCGACAGCCGGGCACAAGGGTGACCTGGGGGTATCGACGGGCAGGAAGTGCCCACCGCGTACAAAAAGCGGGAGACACACTCCAGGGAGCGCCTGTCCGAGTACGATCTTCAAGCCACAGTGCGCGCAGTTGCCTCAGCCTTCCCGTGTCATGAGCTTCAGGTTTTACAGCAATGCAGCTTTGAACTTTCTAGGACAGAGATCGTTTCATAGAGGAAGAAGGCGAGCTACCAAACTGTTGGAACCCCCAGTTAGTCTCCTTTATGTTGTAGACTCGACTCGGTTCTTGTCTAAGGCTCTTACCCCCAGACGACATGGCGCTGAAATCCTGGACGGCGCGTGGGGTGCAAATACGGCTTGATAGAAAAGCCTTTAGCGCCAAACATAAAGGCAAGGACCTCAGAGTTAAAGCTCATGCGATTCGACAATTCACACTCATACTGTACCAAGGCAAAACCTTTATGGTGCCATTCCGGATGTGTTCCGACATGAGGACGACCTTAGAAACCACGCTGATAATCCAGAGCGAAGGCTTGACCCTGTGCACCTTTCTCGCTTCTCGCTTCTCGCTTCTCGCTTCTCGCTTCTCGCTTCTCGCTTCTCGCTTCTCGCTTCTCCCTTCTCCCTTCTCCCTTGTCCCTTGTCCCTTGTCCCTTGTCCCTTCTCCCTTCTCTCTTCTCTCTTCTTCTCTCTCTTCTCTCTTCTCTCTTCTCTCTTCTCCCTTCTCCCTTCTCCCTTCTCCCTTCTCCCTTCTCCCTTCTCCCTTCTCCCTTCTCCCTTCTCCCTTCTCCCTTCTCTCTTCTTCTCTCTCTTCTCTCTCTTCTCTCTTCTCTCTTCTCTCTCTTCTCTCTCTTCTCTCTCTTCTCTCTTCTCTCTCTTCTCTCTTCTCTCTTCTCTCTTCTCTCTTCTCTCTTCTCTCTTCTCTCTTCTCTCTTCTCTCTTCTCTCTTCTCTCTTCTCTCTCCTCTCTCTCTCTTCTCTCTTCTCTCTTCTCTCTTCTCTCTTCTCTCTTCTCTCTTCTCTCTTCTCTCTCTTCTCTCTCTCTTCTCTCTTCTCTCTCTCTCTCTCTCTCTCTCTCTTCTCTCTTCTCTCTTCTCTCTTCTCTCTTCTCTCTTCTCTCTTCTCTCTTCTCTCTCTCTCTCCTCTCTCTCTCTTCTCTCTTCTCTCTTCTCTCTTCTCTCTTCTCTCTTCTCTCGTCTCTCTTCTCTCTTCTCTCTTCTCTCTTCTCTCTTCTCTATTATCTCTTCTCTCTTGTCTTCTCTCTTCTCTCTTCTCTCTCTTCTCCCTCTCTCTTCTCTTCTCTTTCACTCTCTCTCTCTCTCTTCTTCTCTCTCTTCTCTCTTCTTCTCTCTCTTCTCTCTCTTCTCTCTTCTCTCTCTCTCTTCTCTCTTCTCTCTTCTCTCTTCTCTCTTCTCTCTTCTCTCTTCTCTCTTCTCTCTTCTCTCTTCTCTCTTCTCTCTTTTCTCTTCTCTCTTCTCTCTTCTCTCTTCTCTCTTCTCTCTTCTCTCTTCTCTCTTCTCTCTTCTCTCTTCTCTCTTCTCTCTTCTCTCTTCTCTCTTCTCTCTTCTCTCTTCTCTCTTCTCTCTTCTCTCTTCTCTCTCTCTCTTCTCTCTTCTCTCTTCTCTCTTCTCTCTTCTCTCTTCTCTCTTCTCTCTTCTCTCTTCTCTCTTCTCTCTTCTCTCTTCTCTCTTCTCTCTTCTCTCTTCTCTCTTCTCTCTTCTCTCTTCTCTCTGCTCTCTTCTCTCTGCTCTCTTCTCTCAGGGGGGGGTGAAACTGAAACAAATTCAAAAAACTTAAAAAACAAACAAAACTCAGCAAAAGTCGGAGTACATTTTTCTCAGACATCGACCGCCGCGCACGAAGCAAGCTCAATAAACCCTAAACCCTAAAGCCTTAACTTTTAGGGGCTTCGCCCTTGTGCGCCAGCGCAGCTTTTTGTTGAGTTGTCGTCAGTTGCTTTGCGATTGCGCAGGCGAGGAGGTTTAAGTAAATCGAACAAAGAAGACTTTTGGGCTTTGTGCCTGCTCAGGGCAAAGAGGTTTAAGAAGAGTGAACATGTCAGCACTCTGGAGCTGTTTGAGCTTCTCAAGTCCTTTTCAAAGCCACCGACGGCTTTTCGGCTCTTTGCTGGTGGGCCATCTGAAACGAATCTGGGGCTGTGAAGGCAATTCGGGCCTTCTAAACCCAATTTTGGGCCTTCCGAAGCCAATCTGTGCCTCTAAAGCCAATTTTGGCCTTCTGAAGCCAATTTTGGCCTTCTGAGGCCAATATTTTGTGTTCTGAAGCTAATTTTGTGCATCTAAAGCTAGTTTTGGGCCTTCTGAAGCTAATTTTGGGCTTCTGAAGCCAATTTTGGCCTTCTGAAGCCAATTTTGGGGCTTGCCAATTTTGCCCTTCTCAAACAAATTTTTGGGCTTCTGAAGCCAATTTTGGCCTTCTGAAGCCAATTTTGGGTCTTCTGAAGCTAATTGTGGGCTTCTGAAGCCAATTTTGGCCTTCTGAAACCAATTTTGGGCTTCTGAAGTCAATTCCCTTTCGAAAACTTTTCGCCGTAAAAAGTTTTTTAGGCACCAGGGCAGCCACCTATAGAAGAGTTGACTTGGGCGCCACGCTGCGCTGGCGAACCCTAAACCCTAAACCCTAAACCCTAAACCCTAAACCCTAAAGCCTAAACCCTAAACCCTAAACCCGAAACCCGAAACCCGAAACCCGAAACCCCAAACCCTAAACCCTAAACCCCAAGCCCTAAACCCTAAACCCTGAACCCCAAGCCCTAAACCCTGAACCCTAAACCCGAAACCCTTAACCCTGAACCCTAAACCCTAGTCCCTAATCCCTAATCAAGAGGCTTCACGCTGGATGTTGACATCGGTGAGATCTGGAGCTTGGCCTTTGATGCCACGTCCAGGACCGGGTGCTTGGGGGGGTCTAGGGCTTAGGGGCCAGCAGAGAAGCCGAACTCCTCATTCCTACACCCCGAACAAAAGTTTAAAGTACTCGAAGACTCACGAATGCTTATGGGTGGGGTTATCATACGCGAAAACAGGAGGCCCCTAATATAAATTCCCAAATAGTAGGATTCCCTTATAATAAGGACCCAATAAGGTAGCCATAAACCCTAAATCCTTAAACCCCCATAAGGACCCCAATAAGGTACCCCGAAATATCGTAAACCTCGGTTTAGGGTGTAGGGCTTAGTGTTCGACAGGTGGCAAATTGGCTTGAAAGCGCCTTCTTGGGGCCGGCGTCGCGCAACGCGTCGCGCGGGTGCTTTCCGGGGCATTCCGCGGCACTTCGGGTGTCATTCCCCTTTAAGCAAAAGGGCCCCGGGAAGTAACGGGAAACCCTAAACCCTAAACCCTAAACCCCAAACCCCAAACCCCAAACCCCAAACCCCAAACCCCAAACCCTAAACCCTAAACCCTAAAGCCTGCCCTCTAAACGTGAAACCCTAGTTCCAAAGCTTCCGTTTGCCTGGCTCCTCTTATGGTTGGAGGACACTTTTCTGCGGTGGCAACAACGAATCGGCTTCTCGGCAACGAGAAAAACATCCCTAATCCCCAATCCCTAAACCTTAAACCCTAAAGCTCTAAAGCATCAGACCACCGAAGCCACTAAGTCCAAAATCCCGCAATGTTCGCGCAGACCAATGTGCTCCTAGGTCTAGGGTTTGGAGTTTAGGGTTTAGGGTTTAGGGTTTGGGGTTTAGGGTTTGGAGTTTGGGGTTTAGGGTTTAGGGGCTGTCAGCCTTGTGTCATGGAGAGGGTGGGGTTTGGGTCTTCGGGCCATGAGGACTGAGGTCGCGAGATTCGGAGGCTTTGTGTAACCCACCATCATACGGTGTTTTTCTAAATTATGGTCCCTATTTTTGGAGAATTCACCGTGTAAACCCTGAACCCTAAACCCTAAGCCCTAAACCCTAAGCCAACCCTAAACCCTAAACCACTGTACCGGGTGCTAGGAAGCAGGGGACGGGTCGGGGGCTGAGGCTTTGGGGGGATGTGCGGCTCCTCAGACTTTGAGATCTCAACTCAGGCCTGCTTCACGGACAAGGGTTCAGGGTTTAGGGTTTAGGGTTTAGGGTTTAGGGTTTAGGGTTTAGGGTTTAGGGTTTACGGTGTAGGGTGTATGTAGGGTTTAGGGTTTGGGGTTTAGGGTGTAGGGTTTACGACTACGGGGTCAGGGTGCTTAAAGGGGTTACGGCAACAGGTTTGGTATCTTTTACCCTCACATCGAGCCCCCCGTGTCTATCCACCAACCCCAAACTCTAAGGTTACAAGTATGCCCCTCGATAGGTGTGTCTGGCCCATATTATTGGGGCGGGCCCGGGCTTTACGAGCCCTTAAGTTCTAACCCAAAAACCCTCAAATTCTAAGCCCTAAGCCCTAAGCCCTAAGCCCTAAGCCCTAAGCCCTAAGCCCTAAGCCCTAAGCCCTAAGCCCTAAGCCCTAAGCCCTAAGCCCTAAGCCCTAAACCCTAAACCCCTTAACCCTAAACCCTAAGCCCTAAGCCCTAAACCCTAAGCCCTAAACCCTAAACCCTAAGCTCGAAGCTCTAAACCCTAAACCCTAAACCCTAAACCCTAAACCCTAAACCCTAAACCCTAAACCCTAAACCCTAAACCCTAAACCCTAAACCCTAAACCCCAAACCCCAAACCCCAAACCCCAAACCCCAAACCCCAAACCCCAAACCCTAACCCTAAACTCAAAACCCCAAACCCTAAACTAGCCGTGTCTCGATATGAGGTTGCAGCCGTCCGGCTGTGAGAAGAGCAAACGGTGGACAAAAAGATTCAGGGGGATTGAGAGGGTTTAGGGTTATAGGGTTTAGGGTTTAGGGTTTAGGGTTTAGGGTTTTAGGGTTTAGGGTTTAGGGTTTAGGGTTTAGGGTTTAGGGTTTAGGGTTTAGGGTTAGAGGGTTAGAGGGTTTAGGGTTTAGGTTTTAAAGTTTAGGGTTTAGGGTTGCTTAAGTCAGAGCTCAGGTGTAGCGTTCAGGATTCAGGGTTTAGACTTCAGGGCTTAGCCGGTCCAGAGCCTTCAGCACAGGGTGAAGAAAGCCCAAATAGCCTCCTCTGAAACAGCTCTGCCTGGTTTAGGGTTTAGGGTTTAGGGTTTAGGGTTTAGGGTTTAGGGTTTAGGGTTTAGGTAGGGTTTAGGGTTTAGGGTTTAGGGTTTAGGGTTTAGGGTTTAGGGTTTAGGGTTTAGGGTTTAGGGTTTAGGGTTTAGGGTTTAGGGTTTAGGGCTCTGCCTGGTTCTTGCGCCTTGTCTGATGCCGCTCCCCTGCAGCTTTCTGGCCAGAGAGCTGCCCCCCCCCACAGCGGCTGGAACGAAGCACAGGCCTTCCCGAATGCAGCTGCCGAAAGCGCAAGATTGAAAGACCCTTACTCTTGTGACACAGCTCGCCCACAAGCTTCCAAGCTCTGCCAGGCCTGGCACGCATGGCCTTCTTGCGCGCTTTGGTCGTTGCGGTCTCGACGCCACTTCTGGAGGTGACGCTTGCAGTCACGCGATGTCACGTGCGGTGTGAAGTTTCTGTTGTGTTGCGTCTTGTTAGCAGATGGTGCTGTTGATTGCTGTTGCTTGTTCAATGCGTTGCTTTGCCCGAAGGCGATCGTGTGGGACCGCGAGGGCACCATCGCGAGCAACGGAGGAACCCACTCCGTGTTTGCCGGCCTCGACTTCAATGCTCTCCCCGAATGCACAGATAAGCTGGTCCCAGGCGGGCAGTTTTCCTCTATAGGGCCTCTAGGGGCACGCGTGATGAAGCTTGACTCGGTTGTAAGAAGCGCGGGCCCTAACTTGTAGCTCCGAGCCAAAACGCCTGTTTCAGGTGGAGTGGCCATGTGTGAGACCCTGTCGCTGAAAGATTGCGAGGGCTACACCGAGGCTGATGATACCGGAAAAGCATTCGCCCAGTGCAAGAAGAGCGGAAAGAACTGCCTTGCAGTCGGTCCCGCGTGCAAGGGATCGAAGGCACCAAAGAAGAAGCACTGGATCAGAGGCCCAGATGGTGCATACTGCAATAACGTTTGCAAGGACAATGGCTTCAAGAAGTGCAACAAGCAGGAGATGGCAAAGATCACGACAAAGGATCTCATCAAGGCAAAGATGAAGGAGGCCGGTTACACTTGCAAGTCAGTGGGTGGCCACAGGAGCTACTCCGGAAGCCCGTTCTCGACAAACCGAGCCGGAGACGATTGCTACTACTACTCCCCGGGCACGGCGGCCTCCTCTATCAATTGTGACCACAACTCCTATGGCCATCACGCGCCGCTCTGCTACTGTGACTAGAGCGAGAGCATGTGAGAGCATTGTAGAAAGTGCCTGGGGTGCCTCATACGAAGCCCCAGATCCCTCGCGCGGGCTGAAGCAAAAGTTGGTGCCGGTGCCGTGGGGCGTGGGCGGCTCATGGCATGGATGGGGTCTCTCATTTTAAGGTCAATCTCGTGTTTGGGCAACTCCTCATCATGTTTGGGTTTGTTCTTGTTCGGATGCATTGGAACTAACATTGGGCTCGGGCTTTGGGGTGTTCGGGGCCGTTCCAGAGATTTCAAGAGATTGTGTATGGAATGCCTAGCAGGAAGCTGGGTGCACGCTTGCATGGACTGGGTCAGCCAGTTTAGTGCCTGTTTTTTGGGAGGCGCATTTTGGATTTCCATGTGGTGTTCCGCTTGGTTGAAGTTCCGATGGTCTCAGTTTCCGGCCTGCTTTTTCGCAGAAGCGCGTTCGTTCCTTTGCTGAACGGGCTCATGAGGGCTTAGATGCCGCTCCCCTGCAGCTTTCTGGCCAGAGAGCTGCCCCCCCCCACAGCGGCTGGAACGAAGCACAGGCCTGCCCGAATGCAGCTGCCGAAAGCGCAAGATTGAAAGACCCTTACTCTTGTGACACAGCTCGCCCACAAGCTTCCAAGCTCTGCCAGGCCTGGCACGCATGGCCTTCTTGCGCGCTTTGGTCGTTGCGGTCTCGACGCCACTTCTGGAGGTGACGCTTGCAGTCACGCGATGTCACGTGCGGTGTGAAGTTTCTGTTGTGTTGCGTCTTGTTAGCAGATGGTGCTGTTGATTGCTGTTGCTTGTTCAATGCGTTGCTTTGCCCGAAGGCGATCGTGTGGGACCGCGAGGGCACCATCGCAAGGAACGGAGGAACCCACTCCGTGTTTGCCGGCCTCGACTTCAATGCTCTCCCCGAATGCACAGATAAGCTGGTCCCAGGCGGGCAGTTTTCCTCTATAAGGCCTCTAGGGGCACGCGTGATGAAGCTTGACTCGGTTGTAAGAAGCGCGGGCCCTAACTTGTAGCTCCGAGCCAAAAAGCCTGTTTCAGGTGGAGTGGCCATGTGTGAGACCCTGTCGCTGAAAGATTGCGAGGGCTACACCGAGGCTGATGACACCGGAAAAGCATTCGCCCAGTGCAAGAAGAGCGGAAAGAACTGCCTTGCAGTCGGTCCCGCGTGCAAGGGATCGAAGGCGCCAAAGAAGAAGCACTGGATCAGAGGCCCAGATGGTGCATACTGCAATAACGTTTGCAAGGACAATGGCTTCAAGAAGTGCAACAAGCAGGAGATGGCAAAGATCACGACAATGGATCTCATCAAGGCAAAGATGAAGGAGGCCGGTTACACTTGCAAGTCAGTGGGTGGCCACAGGAGCTACTCCGGAAGCCCGTTCTCGACAAACCGAGCCGGAGACGATTGCTACTACTACTCCCCGGGCACGGCGGCCTCCTCTATCAATTGTGACCACAACTCCTATGGCCATCACGCGCCGCTCTGCTACTGTGACTAGAGCGAGAGCATGTGAGAGCATTGTAGAAAGTGCCTGGGATGCCTCATACGAAGCCACAGATCCCTCGCGCGGGCTGAAGCAAAAGTTGCGTGCCGGTGCCGTGGGGCGTGGGCGGCTCATGTTGTTTGGGTTTTCTCTTGTCTTTCAGTCCAAAGGCCTCCCAAAATTCTGAGAGAACCAGGTGATGCGAGTTTCACCCGGGTTGAGGGCTTAGGGCCTCAGGGTTTTGTCATAGCCAATCTCGCGGCACTTGGCTCGTGCACAAAGGCAGCGGTACCGAACCTTTTCGAAACCCCAAACCCCGAGTTGAATGGTTTCTTAAACCCTAAACCCTAAACCCTGAACCCAAAACCCAAAACCCTAAACCCTAAACCCTACACCCTAAACCCTAAACCCTAAACCCTCAACCCTCAAAGCGAGGCCCACCATCCCAATCCCTAGAAAGCTGAAGTCCGAACAACCGAAACTTATGCGCCTGAACCCCAACCCCACCCCACTCTCAACGGAAACAGCCAAGTCCTAAGCCCTAAACCCTAAAGCTTAAACCGTAAACCCCAACAGGGAGAACCGCAGCCATGAGCCCATCCGCGCGATGGGTTCTTGCAATCGTGGTCCTTGCGGCCGGTGTGGACTCTTTCCAGGTGGGGTTTAGGGTTTAGGGTCGTAGGGTCGTAGGGTTTAGGGCTTCTAGGGTTTCAGGGTTTATGGTTCCAGGGTTGTAGGGTTTTAGGTTTTGGGTTTTTAGGGTTTTAGGGGGTCTTTGTTGGTTTTGTGAATTTTGGCAGGGTTTTAGGGTTTTGAGTTTTAGGGTCGTAGGGTTTAGGGTTCCTTAGGGTGCTAGGGTCTTAGGGTTGAGGGTTCTCGGGCTCTGGGGTTTAGAGGGTCTAGGGTCTGCTGGCTTTGTGCAGGGCTGTTCTCAATGCCGAATCGGGAGGCTCAGGTTCAGCTTAGGTTTTAGGTTTTAGGTTTATAGGTTTTAGGTTTTAGGGTAGGGTTTTGGGGTTCCGAGCTTGGGTCTGCGGGCTCTCTACATGTGGGTGGTTGGCCATTCTTGGTAAATAAGCCCCTAACCTCGAGAGCGCAAGACCCTGTGACCCTAAACCCGAAACCCAAACCGAGCACGCACGATGCTGTAGCGGAGACCCCCCCCCCCGGCAAAAAGTGCCACCCTCATCCCAAGGCCCCTAAACCCAAACCAAGGTAGGCGTTTGGGGCATTCTACTATTTGCTTAAGAAACCCACAACAAATGCTTCCTTATTAAGGGTAATATAGGGACTATTATTGGTTTTCATTCTGTTGGGTTTCTGAAGCAAATAGTGGTACTCAGGAGTGTTTTTCAGAGGATTTAGGGTTTAGGGTTTAGGGTTTAGGGCCAGCCGAGCTTAAGACCAGCCCAACCTCCTCCGCGGAGGTCGACACCGCCCCTGAGGCGCAGCGCAACAGTGGTTTAGGTTTAGGGTTTAGGGTTTGGGGTTTAGGGGTTTAGGACTCAGAGTTAGGGTTTAGGGTTTAGGATTCCGAATTTTAGGGTTCGGGGTTAGGGTGTAGGGACCTAATCTCGGCCCGAAAGCCTCCCAGACATACAACTTCCGGCCCCAGAACAGCTAAGCCTTGCAAGAAAACATCATGGGTTTCCCTGCTACCCCCCTCTATTGCCAGGGTTTAGGGTTTAGGGTTTAGGGTTTAGGGTTTAGGCTTTAGGGTTTAGGGTTTAGGGTTTAGGGCTACCCCCCCAGGTTCCCCCCTTAAACATCCTCAATTGGGATTAATTATCCCTAAATAGCCTTAATCATGGGGGGAACCTAGGGGGGGTAGTATAGAGGGAGTAAGCATCCCACCCCCCACCCGGCCACCGATGGATCCCAAGCGCAAGCTGGCTGGAGGCAAAAGGCGAAAGCTAGCCATAGGGTTCTTGAGGGACGGGGGGTTCACGGGGGGCTATTTCGAGCACGCGTTGGCAATGGCTGAGCTTCAGCCGTCGCAGGAACCCTAAGCCCCCTAAACGCAAAGTCTGAAATCCCCAAATCCTCTAGAATGTAGGCTTTAGGGTTTCGGGTTTAGGGTCGTTGATCCCGGAACACCAAGAACGACTTGGTTACCCCAGCCCCCAAACCCTGACCCAAGCCAGAGCCCTTCACTAAGTACAAGACGCACGCTTTTCAAAAATGATTGGCTTCCTTTAAGGGCCATCGGGCTGAAGGAACGACGCTCAGAAGTTGCCGGGGTATCCAAGTGGCTCTTGCCACCCTAAACCCGAAACCCGAAGCCCTGAACCCTACACCCTAGACCCCTGACCTCTGAAAACCCCATTGGGAAGGTCAGGGGTGTGCTTCCACTGATTATCGCGACACCTTCACCCTAAGCCCGACATGCGACACCGCAAGCAGGCAGGCCTTTCGGCCGACTTCATAACGCACGTAGCCGAAGCGCAGCGGGCCCAGCCGGCATCCTCCTTCGTGCACTGGGAGCAGTCACACCCAGAGACTCCAAAACCCCTTAATTCAGGAAGATACCTTAAACCAGAATAGGGTTCCTATTATAGTTCAAGGGATATTCCTCAATGAAGGGGTTTGGAATCACTTCGAGCATCAACTCGAGCACATCGGAGCACAAAGCGAGTTAGGGTTGGGCGAGGACTTCGGGTTTATGGCGGTCCAGGACTCACCTCAACCCAGCCCAACATAATGCAACACCACAAGCAAGAAAGTAGAGCTCACCTCGAACAGGTTTGGCACCCTGGTTCTGAGTCCCGAACAAGAACCCGCCAGTGGGTGTAGGCCTTAAGGGTTAGGGTCCCTCCTACCGGGTTGACACGCCCGCCAAGATTTCTGGCCGGATGGCCCAAGCCCTTACCCAAACCCTAAGGCCCTAAAGCCTAAACCCTATAAGCCTGGACCCCAAAACCCCAAGACCCCTAAGCCCCTAACCCTAAACCCTACACCCTAAACCCTAAACCCTAAACCCCAAACCCCAACCCCCAACCCCAAACCCGAATTAAAGGGCTGTACCCTTCACCCCAATGCCTCCCAACGCCCAGGAAGCTGCAGCTGGCAAAGGCGCGGCTCCATACCATCCGGGACGAGGTCAACGCCATGCAGCCGGTGCAGGCTTCAGGGTTTAGGGGTTTAGGGTTTGGGGTTTAGGGTTCAGGGTTTAGGGCTGCTTGGAGGGTCGTGGTACGTCTGACCTCAGTGATAACGGTACTTATAACCCAATGATAACCGCATCAGGATACTCAAGGGGCTATTAAATGGGTTATAACTACAGCTATAAGTGGGTTAAAAGTACCCTGAACCTCCAAGAAGGATTTCAGGAGAGGTTGAGGGATGAATTTCGGTTTTAGGGTTTAGGGCCTTAGGGTTTCGGGTTTAAGGTTTCGGGTTTGAGGTTTGAAGGCGTAGGATGGAGGTTTCGGGGGTCTGGTGAAGAGGAGATGGACCTCCCCAACACCAAAGCCCATTCCCCCTCCCCCCAACCCAAAAAAACAAAAGGCCCCTGGACCCTAAACCCGAAACAGCCCCCAAGAGCCTAAACAGGAAAAAGACCCAAACGCAAAAGACCTCGAGCCCATGAAATGAACATCTGAGCTGCGTGGGAGGCTGACGACGCAGAAGACACGGTGCTTCTCCAGTCGCCTTCCGACCTTGCCTTTCCGCGGGAGTCAGGGCCTGAGCATTCGTGGCATGCGGGGGGTAAACTTACGCAAGCTTGCATAAGCTTGCGTAAACTTGCGTGTGGATTGGGTTTAGGGTTCAGGTTTCCGTAAACCTGCTGTGTATGTCTCCCCTAAACCCCAAACCAAAAGACCTCAACCCTAAACCGCCCTAAGCTTCAACACCCCAAACGCTACGCCCTAAAACCCCAAGCCCCAAAGCCCCAAAGCCCCAAAGCCCCAAAGCCCCAAAGCCCCAAAGCCCCAAAGCCCCCCAAAAGCCCCAAAGGCCCCAAAGCCCCAAAGCCCAAAGCCCCAAAGCCCAAAACCCCAACACCCCAAAACCCCAAAACCAGAAAACCCCAGAGCCCCAAAACCGCAAAACCCGAACACCCCAGATCCCTAAACCCGTAAACCTTAAACCCGTCATCCCGAAACCCTAATCTAAGGTTGGAACCATGGGCCCTTTGTATGGTCCCTTACCCTTGTTGAAAGGGATCCGAAGTATGGACCTTTATTTTATATAGTGTATATGAGGGAAAGACTGAACCCTGGACCCCTAGACCTACATTTTGGGCCCATACTTGGGACCTTAGTGCTTGGGGGCCTCCCGCGCGCGCGAGCAGGCGTTCGGAGACGCTCCTCTTTGAGGCTGAGGCTTCCCTCCTTTCAGAGAGTTCTTTGGGGGTTTTCGGGGTTTTAGGGGTTTAGGGGTTCTTAATGGAGCCCGGGTCATGGGGGGTAGGTACCTAGGGTGTTATTCGTTTGTGGGCTTTAGGGTTGAGGATTTAGGAGTTTACTATACCCATCCAAGAAACACCGAGTCCCAATGGTTTAGGTTCAGGATTTCGGATTTAGGTTTTAGGGGTAAAGCTACGGGGTTTGGGGTTTAGGGCCCAGGCCTAAGGGGGAAGTTTCAACTCCAAGGGGGTTAGTTTAGGGTTTAGGGTTTAGGCTTCAGGGTTCAGGGTTTGGGGATTAGCGTTTAGGGTTCAGGTTAGAGTTTAGGGCTCAGGGATTAGGGCTTATGGTTGAGGGTCACAGGAAGAGACGCCTTTTACGGGGTCTTTCAGGGAGAGGGTGTAAGCCTTAGTGCCTTAGGTAGTCCCTTGGGATACGTTGTTTTCTCCCTCTCTTATTGGGTTTAAGCGGATCATATCTAGGAATCATTTTCAGACGGTTAAAAGAACAAAACCAGGGTCCTTAAGCAAGGGGGGGCGGTTCAAGGGGGGTATGTAACCCAAGGTTCCCCAATACTCCCTGGTACGCCTTGCAGAAAAACCCAAAGCTTCACAAGCCACGCACTCGGCAGTTCAGGGCTCAAGGTTTGGGGGTGGTTGGGGTTTAGGCTTTAGGCTTTAGGGTTTTTGGGTTTAGGGTCCAGGGCTTAGGGCTGTAGGCTGTAGGGTTTTGTAGGGTTGTCGGGTTCAGGGCGTAGGTTTAAGGGTCAGGGCTTCGTGTTGGGTGTTTGAGGGTTCCTGAAACCCTAAACCCTAAACCCTAAACCCTAAACCCTAAACCCTAAACCCTAAACCCTAAACTCTAGACCCCGAAACCCCAAGTGCTAGCCTTTGTGTGAGGCCACAACCACCACTTCCACTGACGCGACCTTCCTCCACCAGTTGAGCGATGACATCAAGACCGAAGGCTTTGGCCCTGTTCTCTGCCCCCTGGTTCTTCGGAGGGAACGTGGGAAGTAGGGGGTCGAAATATGCCCTTTAAGGGATTACATAGGGTACCTCATTCCCTCATTCCCTACTAAGAGCCGGCCAGTCCAGGTAGGCCCTTGGGATATCTGGTGTTTTTACCGAGTTTGGTTCAAGACGGTCAGAATCTTAGAAATATTTTTCAGAGGGCTTTATGGGCTATCCGAGTTCTCCTTAGGAATCAGGGCTGTATTCCGGGGTTAAGAGTTTGGGTATGTAAAACCCAAACGAATTATCACAGGCATTTTCTTTTAGTATGGTTCCGAGGGTAGTATAGGTTCTCCAGAAGTTCACGGAGTGATAGAAGCAAGACCCTGTGCCAAAGTGCAGCTACCTCTTTGACTCAGGGTTTAAGGTTTAGGGTGTGGGGGGTTTGAGGTCCAGGGTGAGTCCAGCCAGTGCAGCTTTCGACGCCGCAGCCCCCAAGCCCAGAAGCATCCAACAGGCGTCTTCCACTACTTCTCCTCCCGCGCGGCTTTCTGGACCGGGGTCAGAGCTACTTAGGAGTACCAGGGTGGGTTCGCCCTCCCCCCAAAACGGGGGTTTAGGGTTTAGGGTTCAGGGTTTAGGGTTTAGGGTCTCGGGTTTAGGGTTTAGGGTTTAGGGTTCAGGGCCTACCCCCAAAAAATCCTCTCCAAAGCACAACAACAACTTCAGAGAATCAAGAGCGGCTTTCAGGGGCTTTAAATCGACCCTAAACCATCCCCTAATCCCGAAAAGCAAGCCAGGGGCCCTAGACCCTGAACCCTGTTCTGCTCTGCCTCCCACCCGCCTCTGAAACATGTTCCCACTAGGGTTTAGGGTTTAGGGTTTAGGGGTTCGGGGTTAGGGGTTGGGTTTAGGGTTTAGGGTTTAGGGCTATGGCCATACAATATCTGCGGGTCCTACCCGGCTTGCGTGCCCAAACCCTACTTGAAGGCACCGTATTCAACACAAACCTAAACCCTAAACCCTAAACCCCAAACCCCAAACCCGAAACCCGAAACCCTAAACCCTAAACCCTAGACCCTAGACCCTACACCCTAAACCCTCAACCCTAAATCCTAAACCCTAAAAGCACAAACCTCGTCGCGCAGGATCGGCATTGCGTCTGCTTGCATGATCATGTGCCGGGCAGCCTGGACCGGCGCAAACAGCGCTTTAGGGTTTAGGGTTCAGGGTTGCATTTAGACCTTGGGTAGGTGAAGTGGGGTTACAGCTACAGTTGCCCCGCCTTATGACCACCTAGCCACCCTAGACCTTGAACTCTGACTCCTAAACCTAAACCTTATAAACCCTACAGTAAACCCTCATCCCTAAACCCTAACTCTCCCAGCCTAAACAGGCTCTGGAGGGAGGGGGCGGGCGGGGAGGAGGGGGGGAGGAGGGGGGGGGGAGGAGGGGGGGGGAGGGGGGGGAGGAGGGGGGGAGGAGGGGGGGATGAGGGGGAGGAGGGGGGAGGGGGGGAGGAGGGGGGGAGGAGGGGGAGGAGGGGAGAGGATTCCCTCAGCAACCTGGCAAGAAGCCAACGCCAAATGAGGGTTGAGGGTTTCGGCCATATTCCAAAGAGTTCCTAAACCGTAAGCCCGCCCAACGAGAAAGTTGTTGGGTTTGGGGTTGAACGGGTTAGGGTTCAGGTTTCTCCTTGTGAAAGACTCATCGGGTCTCTAGGCTCAGGCGCCACAACCTTATACCCTCTGCGTGAACACTCCCAGACGATCGGTGAAGGGTTGGGGTCTCGGGTTTCCTGGTAGAAGGCCCCCGTTGTCGGGGCCTGCCTTGCGGAGGCTTGCTTCAGTTAGCCTGCTGCACTCCCTACACACAGCAGGCACGTGATACAGGGGGCACTAGGGTCCAGGGTTGAGGGTTTTACTAGGTGGTCCTTGGGCTACTTTATGTTGGCCCTTGTTCGTCTAAGGGATCTTATGTCGGAGTGTGGCCAACCTTAGATTTGGGTTAGGGTTAAGGGTACCTGTGAGAGTCATAAGTTGTTCCCGAGGCAGCAAGGGAATTGCGGGGTACCCGGGCTTAGGGAAAAAAGATTCAGGGTTTAGAGTTTCGGATGTGGGGGTTTACGAAAACAGCGGACCCCCCTTTTCTGGATGCCAAATAATAGGATTCCCTGAGAAATAAGGACCGTAATGAGGTACCCCTATTTCGGAAACCCCCTGTGGCCTTAAGGTTTGGGGGTTTAGGGTTTAGGGTTTGGGTTTAGGGTTTAGGGTTAGGGCCTAAATGTACCTTATGTAGTCCCAAAATACCTAAGTAGCCCCTTAAGAACCCCTAAATGCTTACATATAAGGGCCCCTTCTTTAGTCCCTAGACCCTTGATATTAGGGGGAGGGGATCTTTCCTTTTTGTACATAAGAAGCCCCTAGACAAACCCCTAAATAACGCCTAAGGTCCCTTATAAGGGCCCCCCCTGTAGTCCCTTGACTCTAGCAGCCTTCGGCCAAAGAACCGCGTTTTGGATGCACCTACTTAGCACTTGAGATTTCATGCAGGAAGAGTTCTGAGAACCCTCTGTTTTGAAATCCTTTTGCAGTTGGAGCATTATTTCCCTAAACCCTACTCCCCAAGTCCGTAAACTCCGTAAACTCCCAAAAGCCTTGGCCCTTATTGGCCCTTAAACCCCAGCAGGACAAACAGCTTAAGCTCAATCCCTAAACCCTAAACCGTAAACCCTAAACCCTAAACCCTAAACCCTAAACCCTAAACCCTAAACCCTAAACCCTAAACCCTAAACCCTAAACCCTAAACCCTAAACCCTGAACGCAGGGGGAGGGCGAAGCCTTCGATGACTTGGCAGAGGCACTGCCCGGAGTCGCAAGGTTTTCAGGAGCTCTGGCGCGGGGGAGGCAATATGCACATCCCTGAACCCTACCCCCTACACCCTTACCCCCTAAACAACCCTGACCCCCCCTAAAGCCTAAACCCTAAACCCTAAACCGTAATCCCTAAACCCTAAACCCCTAAACCCCTAAACCCCTAAACCCCTAAACCCCTAAACCCGCCCTGAGCTGTGCGGTCATCATGTCCGATGTGGCGTCTGGTCGCCGTGACGTTCTATTTATTTTTTTGAGATTTCAAGAATTATGATAGGGATCTCACTGAGGGTTAGGGTTTAGGGTTTAGGCTTCAGGGTTCAGGGTTTAGGGTTTAGGGTTTAGGGTTTAGGGTTCAGGGTTCAGGGTTTAGGGTTTAGTAGGATTTGTTCTCTTTTCTTTTCCTCTTCTTCTCAGAAGCATGCAAGTGCGGGCTCAGAGCTCAGTGCTTTCCCCTATTAAGGGACCCCTCGAAGGGACCTTTCATCTTATTCCCCATAAACAAACCCCTGTATATACCTTACATAGTGCCTATATCTAAGTAGCCCCTAAAGAACCCCTAAGTAACCCCCCGGCGTCCCTTATGAGGGTCCCTCCTTTAACCCCTTGACCCTACTTGCCGTCCTACGCAGTTGGTCGACTAAACGCACGGGGCCTGATGTCGAGTGTACCCGAAAGGGGATCCCTCAATCCCAAACCCTAAAACCCCCCAAAAAGGGATCCCCTCACCCTAAACCCTGAACCCCAAGAAAAGATCCCTAAACCCTAAACCCCCTCAACCCTAAACCCCCTCAACCCTCAACCCTCAACCCTCAACCCTCAACCCTCAAACCTCAACCCTAAACCCCAAACCCAGGAAGGGATCGTATGTTAAGGAACTGCCAACCTTTCAAGCAAGCTCCGCGCTGTTCGAAGGCATGGGTGCCTGCCGGAAAGGTTCCCCCGGCAGGTTTTTGGGATAGGGTTTAGGGTTTAGGGTTTAGGTTTAGGGTTTAGGGTTTAGGGTTCAGGGTGCACACAGATGGGATGGGGGGTTTGGGGTTTAGGGTTTAGGTTTAGGGTTTAGGGTTTAAGGTTTAGGGTTTCCAGGTTGACCCAGCGTAGGCCCTAATCGGTTCCCTTGCATGCCCTTTTAGACGAAAAAGGGCACCCTTTCTATTTCTAGGTTACCCTTGGGTGCAGGATAGGATGGGAGCTCTTCACGGATGCCTTCGCACTCCGCCCCGAAGACCCTGGAAGCCATGAGAACGGAGTCCTCTACTACACCCCTACACGCCCCAAACCCGAAACCCCAAACCCCAAGCCCTCAACCCTAGTCATGGGAGGGGGTAAGGGTGGGGGGTAGTGTAGGAGACATCAAAATCTCAAAGACTTGCAACCAGGCCTTAGCGCTGAAATCTGGCCCCGGAGCCAGCCGAGGGCTTAATACCCTCCCCGATCAGCTATAGCCTCTGCTTCAGGCCACAAACGCAGGAAACCCTGAAACCCCGAACCCGCCCTAGCACCCCCCCCCAAGCCCATGCGAGAGTTTCCGAAAACAAGGGACCCAGTATGGACCCCTAAACAGTAGGATTCCGTTATAATAAGGACCCCCAATAAGATACCCCGAATTTCCGAAACCCCCATGTTCTCATGGGCTTTCGGCTAGGGTTGATCCAAAGGCTCAGTCCCATCCCTGAATCCCGCTGAAGCCCCAAACCCTAAACACTTCCCCCCAATATGACCCCCCGAACCACCTGATAAAACCCATTGCAGTGCTTCTCCCAGACAAAATGGGAATCTTCAAGGCGACCATTCCCGTTATCTTCGACTTGCATGATCATGGGAGTATCAAGTATAGACAAGTCCACAAAGACGTAAAGTACATGTACATAAACATGCTCCACACACACGCGCACGCATATAGATAAATGAATAAATAAATTAATATATGAGTTTTTGTACGCGCACATTTAATGCATATTTTGGGTATAAAGCCGTAAACCCCGGAACCCTAAACCCTCAACCCCAAACTTCCGGGAGCATTGAACCTTACAGTAGGAGGGGGATAGCCGCCTCACGCCGCGCCCTGGAGCACGGACACTGGCGGGCCGCGTTTTTCCGCGCTGCTGTGTCACCTCCGGGATGAGCACGCGAGGACGCGAAAGGGTAAGTTTAGGGTTTTATGGTTTAGAGTTTGGGGTTTCGGGGCTAGGGATAGACGAAGTCCTTGCGGGCTTCGCAGGGGCCCTGAACAGTGACCGGTTTAGGGTGTTTGGGCTTAGCTTTCACGTAATTTGGGTGTAAGCCCGAAACCCTAAGCCCTAAACCCTAGACCCCAAACCCTGAACCCTGAACCCTGAACTCCGAACCCGCAACTGCCATGTTGTCAGGATGAGATACCTTTTAGAGGCTCTGTGGCATGTTCCGGCTGCTCTCCTTTAAGAAAAAGGTGTAGGGTTCAGGATTCGGGTTTAGGTTCAGGGTTCAGAGGTTTAGCCCTGATTCAAGGGTTAGGTTTTGGGATGTTCGGGCTGGGTTTCTAAATAGCACGAGCTTTTGCCGCAGCATTGCTACCCAAACCAGCTCAGCGCACTTAGCCGCTGCGCCATCGCGACACAAGATGCTGGGTTCTGCTTTGGAAAGATGTTTCTTTTTTCTTCTTTTGTTGTTGTCTTTCTGGGCGCCTGTATGAGTGTTCGAAGAGCCAACAACATGAATAAGTGTACCTTGCTGCGATGCATATCATCCATGCATCATGGTACTACTATGTAATTTTGTGTGCACATATATTTTTTCGTATACACATACCTCGACTTAATTGTTGAGGGCGCTGCAACGAACGACCCCGAGGATGGCGACGGATTTGCCAACCGTCCGACTCGGAAGCGCTATCCACGCCGAAGGCGCCGAAACCCCAAACCCTAAACACTAAACCCGAAACCCTAAACCCTGAACCCTAAGCCCCAAACCCTAAACACCAAACCTCAACCCTAAACCCTAAACCCTAACCATAAACCCTAAACCCTAAACCCTAAACCCTAACCATAAACCCTAAATCCTAAACCTTACTTCGGTAATTGGGCTTAGGACCTGGGTTGTTTTAGGCCGTGGGGTTGAGGGTGCTTTGGATGCCAGTAGGGAACGTGACATAAGTTTCCACAATCTGGAGTTACACGCGGATAGATTATATATATATATATATGTGTGTGTTTTCATAGATTTAGTTTTCGGTGGTAGGCGAGAGGGTGCTCATATTTGCATATATATAAAAATATATAAACACATGTGTGATGCCGGTTCTCGCTCCGCCACCCTTCTTGAGACAATTGTGTCATCTGGAACGCTTGGGACGCTTTGCCCCCTCACTCCTCTAAACCCGAACCCCCCCCCCCCCCCCGCCCCGCTTCCGGCGGGGGGGGGGGTGAGGGGGAGGGGGCTCTAAAGCTTGAGCCGGGCCACCGTATGCTCTGAATGGATGGCAGCACGAAGCCTGAGGCTCCTAGTGTCACGAGTGTGGGGTTTGAGGTTTTGGGTTTGGGGGTTTAGGGTTTAGGGCTCTGATTCCTCCGGCAGCTTTCCTTGTCTAAGGGTCCAAGGGTGGGTGCTCTGTTGCGGCGGGTGCTCTGTTGCAGCGACCCCAAGGCCCCAAGCCCTCAAATAGGGTTTGGGGTCTGGGGTTTAGGGTTTGGGGTTTGGGGCAATTATTTAGGGTTTGGGGTGTGGGGTTTGGGGTTTAGGGTTTAGGGTTTGGGGTCTTTCTGGGTTCCAGGGTTCCAGGGTTCATCTGAGCAGGCTGTGGCAGCACGAAAGAAGAAGATTCACAACGCATGGCCAAGGCCTGCCTGTGACTGGGCGGCTTCTAGCAAACCTCTTCGGGTTTAGGGTTAGGGTTTAGGCTTTGGAGTTTAGGGTTTTTGGGTGGGGGCGGGTGTCAGGGTCTACACCCTATATCCTTCACTTGAAACCGTGCCGAAATTAGCAGCCCCAAGCAGCACCCTGACCCTGACCCCTGATAAAAAGTCCCCAAGAAACCCTGGACCCCAACCACTAGATCCCTAGAGTACAAACCCATAAACCCTAATCTTAAGCCCCAGGCCCCTCAACCCCTGTACCCCTATACCTGAGGCTGCGGGTCTACGCCAAAGCGCGCAAGAACGTGTCAGGCCGGACCTTAGGGTTTGCAGCTCGGGGGTCGTTTAGGGTTTAGGGTTTGGGGTTTGGGGTTTAGGGTTTCGGGTTTAGACATTAGGGCTTGGGGCTGAGGGTGATTCATGAGACCGTGCGTGATAACATTTTTTTGGCTTTTGACTTTGTACACATTTCAGTAAATACGAAACATGTTTCTCTATGGTTCTGAGGGGAGTATAGTTTAGGGTGTAGTGCAAGGCTGGGGGTTAAGGGTCTAGGGCGTAGGGTCTAGGGTTTAGGGTTTAGAGCTTGGTGTTGAGGGGCAAGGTTTTCGCTGGCGTGCTTTTGCTCCCAATGAAGCTCATGGCTTTCGGGCCACAAGTTTGATTGGCACTCGGGTTGGCGCTCGGAGCAACTGTTTCGGGGGCATAGTGGGGTTCAGGGTTAAGGGTTTGGGGTTGGGATGTTCCCCCTTATACTACCAGCTTCAGGATTATTGTAGGGGGTACTATGAATCCCTATTAGTGACGGTTAGTAATTATCAGGGGGAACATGGGGCTCAGGGTTTTAGGACTTCGCTGAATCCAGGGACCCCTTGATGTGCATGGGAGCCCCCAAAACCGTAGAATCCTGCAGGCCCTAACAATTGGATGTTCCCCCTTGTTCTAACAGTCTTTCATGGGGGTTCTATTACCCCCTACTATAATCTCGATGAAGGGCTGGAACATCCCAACCCAACAACTCCAACAGCCCCCTGATGCCGAAAGCTTAGACCGCCGCTGGAGAGGGTTTCCTGTGCGCCAAGATTCTAAGACCCGGTCCTTGTTTAAAAAAACATGCTTGACAGGATCTGCCGGGCGAGCGTCCAGTACGCCTTCCCAGGGTGGGGCGAGGCTCGGGGAAACTCATGATATGTTGAACCCTGAAGCTCTCTTAAACCTTCAAGGAACCCTGACACTCTAAGCTATCATGCAATTGCCTAACTTCAACCCGGAGCCAGGGGCGGAGTTCGCCGAGTGCTGAGCCCTTAGCCCTCAATACCTCCTTCACACATATTTACATACATATTGTAGCGTCTCCAAATTATGGTCCCTTTTGGGGTTACCAGTATAAGGCGGCCCCTAATATTTCGGGTCCCCAAAACCGCTGAAGACATGTAAGCAGAAACATGAACACAAGCATCCAGAATTGACGCTCTAAACCGAACCCCAAAATCTCGAGGTGGGGGCAAAAGACGCCCCTTGAAGGGGGTCGCCGTATATGTGTAGACTCTTAGTCTCCGCTTTTGTGGGTTAGGCTGTCTTTTTTCTCGGGTTGTAGGGGTTTTAGGGGTTTAGGGGGTTTAGGGGGTTTAGGGCACCCGAAACCCTGAACCCCAAACCCCAAACCCCAAAACCCAAACCCTCCTAAACCCTGCTAAACTCCAAGCCCTACCTGTTTTTATGTTTGTTCGTTTTGCGCTGCCATCAGAGGCAGGGATTCAGTTTCTTCTGCGCGCGGTTCGATGCCCTGTTTAAGAGACTGCTTGAAGATCAGGTGCTGAATCCTCAGCCCTAAACCCTACGCTCTAAACCCCAAAGCCCTCAACCCTCAACCCGAAACTCTAAACCCTGAGCCCTAAACCCTAAGCCGTAAGCCCTAACCCCTAAACCCCTCTGCAGCCCCACACCTCTTGTGGAAGGATAGCCATGGAAGAGTGGGCGCAAGCGCAACAAGCCGCTTCTTGTCTGGGAGTTCAGGTGCACAGGCTTACTTAGGAGGTTCAGGGTTTAGGGTTTAGGGTTTTGGGCTTAGGGGTTTGGGGGACTTAAGAGGTTCAGGGTTTAATTAGGATTTAGGGCTTGGGGGTTTGGAGGATTGCTTAAGAGGTTCAGGGTTTGGGGGTTGCAGCACGTCGGAAGGCATGATCCGGATGGGAGTCGGAAGAGCCCCCCCCCCCCGTCAACCCCCCGTGCTCCCCAGACCCTGAACCCGAAACCTCGTCCAAGCCTACCATCTTGGTAGCCCAGTCGTACCCTTTACCCTTGTTGTTGGTTCTGGGTTCCCACATTTTCAAGTCACCTGCCCTTATCAAAGTATGGTTACCGGGCTACCACATCATCTGAGGTCTGGGGCTACTTCTTTGGGGCATCGTCCGGGCCAACGAAGCCCGTGCAGACTACGCCCTCGCAAGGAGGAGCCAGGCAGTGCGTGACCCCAAACTCGGCGTAGGCTCTCAGAAGCCCAAACTCTGCACTGTAATCCCTATAAACCCCAAGCCAGCAAATCCTGAACCTGAGGCTTGATCCCTGGACCCTAAACCCAAAACCCAAACCCCAACCCTAAACCCTAAACCCCAAACTCTAAACCGCCCTGGCAGGCTGGCCGCAGAGGAGCTCAATGCGACAGGCGCCTGGCTACGCAGCACGGCTCCTGAGCAGCTTTGGGGGCAGGTTGGGGAAGGAGGAGTGGGCGCCTAACCTTAAACCCTCAACCCTAAACCCTAAACCCTCAACCCTAAACCCTCAAACCTCAACCCTCAAACCCCTAAACCGTGTTTGCTAGTGTTTACCTAACTCTACAAGGTATGATCGTGGGGGGAGGCTGTAGGATTTAGGCAGCGCGCTGTAGGGAGGGGTGGGAACCCATAGCTCCCATGTTTGTGGGCTGTTTGGGAGATTCGCATCTTCATGGTCTTTGGGTCAATGCCGTCCTTGGCGAGGCTAACCAGCTCTTTTGCAGCTTCGCTGAGTCCGCTCGCTGTGACCGATCGTGCCGCATCCGCTGCATCATCTGAGGAGCCTGAGAAAGTTAATGCACCACCAACGAATTCGATCAATCGGCTAAGGATTGCATGAGTGCCAGGAAAGTCTGCCAACTGGACCGAAGACTTGACTTCAATGTCGCTAGGTTCTTCAAGCTTGTGAGGTTTAAAACAACCCAAGTAGGCGCTACCTAGACCCCGCACCTGAAGCAGTAGACTAAACCTCAGCAGGCCACTACAGCCGTTTCGTAGAACACCAGACCGCCATCTTGGCGCTGTGAAAGCGCTGGCGGCGACGACAGAGTGTGCACAGAGCTGCAACAACAACGGCTCATTTTTGCTGTCAATACTAAGAACAAGGTTGGCAATAAGAAGAGGAATAAGCAAATACAAACACTTTGTTGCATAGTACTGCTATTTTAGGATTTAGAGTTAGGGTCTGAGAGAGAGAGAGAGAGAGAGAGAGAGAGAGAGAGAGAGAGAGAGAGAGAGAGAGAGAGAGAGAGAGAGAGAGAGAGAGAGAGAGAAAGAGAGAGAGAGAGAGAGAGAGAGTGGGCAGGGTGGTGCGCATCTCGGCCTGCTGCAAACTCCCCGTTCCGGTTCATGGGTTCTACGGGTCTGGACTACATCTCAGGCAGCAAGGCTTTATGGCTTTATGGCTGTAGTGCTTTAGGGTTTTAGGGTTTCAGGGCTCTCGGGCTTCAGGGCCTCAGGGCTTTAGGGTTTTTGGGCTTCAGGGTTTGAGGGCTTTAGGGCTTTCGGGCTTTCGGGGTTTAGGGTTTAGGGTCTAGGGTTTAGGAAGACAGTCGGGGGGGGGAAAAGGGTTCGTGAACGTCAGCCCTTCGGCTCAGAGCGCTCAGAGCCAGACAACGCTGTCCCGTCGCCGCACACGACACTGGGCAGTCTTTGGGATCAGGCTTTAGGGTTTAGGGTTTCGGGTTTATAGTTGTTTTCTCCTGTGTTTTTTTGAGCTGAGGCCCTTGTACATAGGGAGCTTGTCTGCGTGCCATTATATGTACAGCGGTAGAGCAATGCATGCTTACTTGTGGGCCTTGCGGGGGAAAGCATTTCCCGAATAGGGGTACCACCGCCCCGCTTCCCCCAAGAAGTATTCTAACCCCTTGATAAGGACCCCCCTCCCAAAAAACAGAAAAAACAAAATCACCCTTTGATAAGGAACCCGCCTCTCTCCCTCCTAAAGCAAACAAGAAGCACAAACCAAAAACAATGGTGCCCGGTGCCCTAACCTTGGGAAGCCTCCAGCAGTTTTGTCATCGAACGAACCAGGATGGCGATGGACTTGCCAACAGTCCGCCTTGGTGCCGCTCGCCATGCCGCAGGTACGGGGGAGCGGGCGCGGCCCTGTCGTTGGGCGATTGGGTCTCGGGATGTCTGCAGGTTCGTGAGGCAGAATAGTGGAGTAGGGTTTTTAGGTCGAGGCGGCGAGACGTTGGTTCGTCTTAGCACTCAGGGGTTATGTAGGTTTGGGATTTGGAGCCAGGTTCCAGTAATGGACTTAGTAATGGAGTTGGGGGGTCCGTCAAGAAGGGGGTTCATGGGGGTAGGTACCGACAAAAACTTAGAGAAGCTTTGGGAGCCTTAGGGAGTAGGGGGAGTATTACCGCTTCAAACCCCCCTCCCTGAAAAACCCTATAAACATTTGGGCCTTGTTATGTGAGCTTGCTTCAGCCTGGCTGTGTTCTTTTGGAGACGGTCGCCCGACATCTCAAGCCCTCCACAAAGACTCTGAGCAGGCGAGGAAGACGCACAGCGCATGGCAAAGACATGCTTGCGGCTGGGCGGATTCTTGCATGCCTCCTCTTGTATAGACCAAAGACCTCAGAACCCTAAACCCTAAGCCCAAACCCAGGCACACTTTCTTTGGGGAACTTTGGAGGAACTCCGTGAGCATTCCAAGACCAGCTGAGGCTGCACGTTTACGCCAAATCTCGCGAGAACGTTGCAGGTCGGGCGTTTGAATCTATTCCGGCCGAGGGTTCGGATTCAGGGTTGAGGGCGGATTTGCATTCGAATTCTCTGCTGTTCGGCTTGCCTTGGCCCCTACTGAAGCTCCCGTATCCCTCGATGTAGGCTGTGCTGACGAGCCGAAAACGGTGCCCTCGCAAGGCGGCGGCAGGCCCGCGCAGGGCTTCGGTTTTCCCTTAACCCTAACCCCGACAGTGGATGCAGGGGCGTGGGGTTTAGGGTGGAGGTTTCTGAGGCTGAGCAGGAATCCCCGAACCTTGTTTTGGGAGTTCTTTTCAGATGTCCAGGAGATCGTTGATCTCTTTGTCGGGTTTAGGTCATGCAAGGAGGGCCAACTACAGGGTTTCAGCGTGTTTGGGTCTTGCTTCAGGGCCCCGAGCCCTCAGCGCAGCAATGCCAAAGGCGCCCCGGACGTCCCCACTCAGCCCAAGCCCGAAACCCAAAAGCAAGAACCCTCCACCGTAAAGCTTACGCGGCCCACTTATCTTTGACAGGCTGGCCATGGAAGAGTGGGCGGAAGCCACAAATGCAGCCTCCTGTCTCGGAGTTCGGTGTAGCAGGCCTGCGCGCGCATCTGTGGGATCTAGGGAGTTTAGGGCGAGGGGCTAGCAGGTTAGCACGTCGAAAGATGTGATCGGAATCCTCAACCCCGAAGCCCTTCCACCCGTCCAGCCCAGGTGAAATGCCCTAAGCCTTGAACCCTTACCGGCTCATCCATCTAAGGTCTGGGACTTCTTCTTTGGGGAATCGTCCGAGTCAACGCCCATGCAGACGATGCCCTCGCAAGGAGGAGCCAGGCATTTTTGGGTTTAGGGTTTAGGGTTGAGGGATTTTTATAACCCCCATGTGGCTTGAACCTAGTCTTGGCAGGCTTGCCGCGGAGGAGCTCGACGCGTGGTGGCGCAACACGGCTCCCTGAGCAGCACTGGGGCGCTGCTATACATAAGGTCTCTTTGTTTCTGGGGTAGGGTTGAGGGTGTACGGTTGAGGGTTTAAGGTATTTAGGGTCTGGGGTTCTGGGCTTTAAAACGGGAGTCGTTCGGAATCATACTAAGGTATCTAAAGCCCCCCCCCCCCCCGCCCCCTATGCAGATCAACCAAGTGTAGGCCCAGCGTTGGAAATTTGGGGAGCTGAGGGGCCTCAGCGCCATGCAGTACAGCCAGCTACAACCCTTCAATCCGCATTTTGGACTCAGGCCCCAAACCCCAAACCCCAAACCCCAAACCCCAAACCCTAAACCC
>CAJNDS010002260.1:417250-536369 GCA_905221605.1 Symbiodinium natans
TAGAGGCGATCTCCGCGTCCTGTACATCAGCATTGTTTGTTGATGGCACTGCCGGAGATATCCCAGCTGCTTCTACTTGGTCTAATGCATGCTTCACTCCAGCTGTGTTAGCCTCCATTTTTCTAGCTAAAATCTGCGTGCGTCTGCATTGCATGAGCTCTTCCACTTGTTCAGTCATGTCGGGGACGACGTCCACGAACCCATCCGGGTCATACACTGGATGCACACAAACAACATACATCTCGGATATCACGAGGTCGTAATACTTCTCCAATATCCACTTATAAATGTTCAACTGTAGCCTGTAATGCTGACCTTGACAGTCTTCGATGCTGTGCAGTGGATGCTTCATCAATTTTCCGTAACCATTATATTTTTGAGCAAGTTTCTCACTGCGCTTCCAGTCCACTAGCACAAACTCAGCGACTCCAGTTTTTTTGAGCACCAGATCAATAGACCCTGCTAGATCTTCTGCTTCTGCGTAAATGCACCACTCAGTCCTATACGCTTGGACATCATTGATTTCTGAAATGAGATTCACAGCCATGTATAATTCCGGAGACATACTGCCAGGCTGCACGAGATACCCATTGAATACACGTTCTAGCATTGCATGCATCCAAGTTCCGGAATTAGCAGCTTCGTCTCGCCTTTTGTTCCAGAGTTCTAATATCTCGTTGTCGTACAGCACGAAATGGGTCAGGATGTCATGAAAACCGTCTATGCTTTCGCGGCTCTTAGCAAAGAGCTTGCAGATTTCATCAACATCTGGCTCTTCCGCTTTCAGCGCTGCTACCAAATCTGCCTGGTAAAAAAAATCCATACCCATGAGCATGCTTGCGATGCTAGGAAAATTAGCATCAGCAGAAACATACTCTGCTCTCGGCCAATTGCTGCCTTTTTTCATAGTCGATAAAGCAGATGTGGAATCGAAAGGTGTACAGAACTCGTGTATAAGCGTCGTTACCTTGCGCACTTAACAAAACACATAAAAACCTTATACAGTAAAAACACATGAATGCCAGGCAAGTTACACTGCAGCCAACAAGTTGTTCTTTATAGAAGTACTTGTGGTCGGCAGACTCGAATCGCAAAGCAGAGTCCCGTATATGAGCGTTCGTCGTAGCAAGCTCTGTGCAGGCATGAAGAAAAAAAGTACTTGAAGTAGGATGATCAGCAGGAACTTCAAAAACTGGCCCCTGAGGTTGTCTTTCCAGCACCGCACCGACAATGAAATCAAGCGGTGCAGTCCATCCTCCTGCGTTGATTGCATGTTTTTCATTTATATATAATACGGATAACAATGTAAAAGAAATGCTTTCACAGCCTTCTCCGAAAATCACATCGGTGTCCATGTGTTCCGGGGATGCCTGAGTGCAAATATAACACGGCGAATTAGCAGATAATTATATCTTGTTTTTTTAATTTTATGCTGCGTGCTTAATTAATCAAAGCATAGCGACTCCACCACAATAATCTCCAGGAATTGACGATGTTGTGCGCCCTCTAGTGAGTGCGCAACTTTGAGGCACTGCATCTCTTTCCATCCTCTCAACCTGTGCGTCCAAAGCGTTCAGTATTATCTCATGTTTATGAACTTACAGGCCAAAACAAAAATAACACGCCCAAGAAACCGTACTTGGGTCTTCTGCCGGAGAAGTTGTCTGTGTTTCTGTTCTCCATCGATCGGGTAGATGATGAAATCGAACAGGCTGTGGATGAAGCAAAACAGGTGTAGCTGTACAATTCGCGCAAGTATACAAAGAATGGCTGGGCAAGCAGACCATTGGCGCATCGTCTTCAGCTAAACGAGCGAGGAAATATAACACACGAAGCCTGACTCTGTCGATCGACATGCATTGCTGAAATGTAGTAGATCCACTAGGTTGAGTCAAGAGGATGTACTCATCAGTTGCCTTAGTAGATCCTCCAGAATAATCAGGAAAACTACACGAGAGCACATCGCCAGGCAAGTCTTGCGTTAGACTGCATCCGAGCCGGACACCGTCAGACTCAATCCACGTCGGATGTCCTGTCACAGTCCCTGGCAACAGCTGAAACCTGCGTGCTTCATGCCCAAACGCATACTTGATTCCATGGTATAATTCCAGCAAGCGTGGATGCACACACGCTGGCACATTAGTCGTTGCTTGGAAAGCGTGTTGCACGCCGCGTCGATTAACGCGAAATGTATGCTGAACAATAGCGCAAGCCTGCGAGCAAAAGAAACCTAATCTTCCCTGTATCGCCAGTTCGCGCCAAGGGCAGCTCTCCACTAAAGGCTTTCTGCATAAATTGCACACGCCACGCAAATTACTATAATAAATTGTATCTGCCGTCCACTCGCTACGAAACAAGCGAAGGAACTCTTCTTGAGAACGAGGCAAAGGTGTCGGAGTGCCATTAAGGGGCGGTAGTGCAAACTGCTGGTTTGCAGGCGACGTCATGAGTAATCGCCCCAAGCATTGTGAAGGAAGCCATGCGATGTCATCGTTCTCTGCGAACACAAAGTCATTCACTTGGATTTCAAAGGACGAACCTGGAAGCTTAGAGAAGCCAAACGCGATCTCCAAGAATAACCACAAACCATCCCAGCTTGGTCGCGGAAGAAACGGCACGACAACAGCTTGATCTAATCCATACTGCCCTATGATGAACAAACAATAACATAAATTGCCTTCGCGAACGGTAAGCTCAGGCACCGCCATGAAAAGTAGCGTCTTGATTTCATCTCCGGGGACTGCCGCGAGGATGTTGATTCTTCTAGTCGCATTGTCAAACGCATCCTGCATCACTTCGAACGGAATCTCATTCGGAAGTAATCGCATGATTGTGATACTACGATCCCACAATCGATATAATCTCATGACTCGAGGAGACGAACCGGGCGTGTAGATCACCGGCGACTCCTCGAATATAGGGAAGAAATTGGTACTGCCACCAATATAATCACCGAGCTGCATCACGCAATGCGGGCAGAGTCTCTCTGGGTGAAGTCGCTTGTGATCCTCGCAAATCCATGTATGACAAAGAGAACACATCCGCCAGTGCGGAGAGGAGAGATTATAGTCACGCTTGCAGATAGCACATCTGACGACTGCATGCACGTCGATCGGGGAAGGCACCGTTTGGATTTCCAGCGGAGCAGGTCGTTGTCTGCAAAATATCCACATGAAAACATGAGACAGCGGCTCAGCAGCAAGCGATTCTGTATCTCGAAGAGTCGCACTGGATACCCCCACATTATTCAAAGCGATGAAGAAATTTTTTTGATTCCAGCGAATACCAAAAGTGTTTCGCTGATTCAGAAGTGGTCTGTGCCGACTTGCGGACCGATGTAGAACTGGTGCTATATCATCAAGACCGAAAGACCATGCAATATCTTCCAAGCCAATGTTGTCGATTCTGCAATAAGAGCGTTTAGCTGTACTGCTTTCTTCCACACCAATATATATTCCGCAAGTCTCGATAGGAATATGCACATTGAAGCATGCCATTCCCATTAGTGGAGCTTCAGACCGAAATCCAACCGTGTAAGTGCTTTCCTGTAAAAACACTGGAGTTGTATTCACGGTCCAACACAGGCGAGCATTGTAAGGAATTCTGGAGAACTGCGTAACCTGTGACAAGTTCACGCAAATAGCTCTAGCAGACGTAAGAAGTCTTGTCATAGTGCGAAACGTTGCTCCATCGTCTGGCCACAATTGATTAACATGAACTGTTCGATCCGTCCAGTTACTTGTACTTCTCACAACGGCCAGCAAAGACTTGCAAGTGCAAGCTAATGCTTTCAAAAACTGCACATTGAAATAGAAGGCCGGTAATTGTTCGATTATCTCCGCGCACGGCATTCCGTCTGTGGCACCACCTGTATAGTCTCCGAGGTGCTGGGTTTCTGAATATAAAAATAAATCACAGTCATTGTGATTTACTTCGCCACTGAAATGTTCTTCTGAAACTTCTTGTATATCGTTGTGTATTTCTTGCGATATAGACTTCAGCAGCAAGAAACTTCGTCTGACTTGGTAAATTTCCCTTTCCCACATTCGTTTTGACTTCTGTGTGTCAACCGGAGATGGCATCGACATCTTCACTCCAAATCGCCAACACGCACTGATCTGCAACGCGATGTTGGTCCATACTCGCAAGCGCTTGGTTGCACGAGAAACATCTGATAGTGACTCGCTGCGGATGACACCATTGAAGACTCGCTGCCCGGACAACATGCAATTGAGGGATACAAAGGGTGTCACATGGCTGGCCCTGAAGATAACGCTGTGAATATAGTGATTCCATGTACGTCCATCAATGTACATTGCGAACGGATCTGGTAAGGCATCCCATAGTGTCGAATCCGTGACCATCTCTTGTATGAATTTCATCGTGATGTCGTGTATCTGTTCAATTCGACAGCAGACAACATACTGGGAAATTGCAAATCTTAGAGGATCCATATGATCTGTGTTGTCGAAACTGTCGGAACCCCCCAGGATGTCGCCGGTCTGCAGGCTCGAAGACACGCCGCAACGTGTCTCGGTTTCTGTTAATCCAGCCGACCTGGTTTGAGACAATAAAGTCTACCCGTTTGAAGTACTAAAAAAAATCGATTGCAGTTCTTCATTAGACGTTACTATACAGGTGAAACCACTACTATAAATATCAGCTAACTCATAATAAATATATATTTAACTACTGAACTAAGCCGCACTTCGAGCATGCAACACGTCCACGCTGCGAGCGTCATCGTCCTCCCATTCTCGATTGGCCTTTGTGCGAATGCGAACATTGTGTTAAATTAAAAGTTTAAACGCTTGCAAGGTAAAAGACGAATTATAAATAAACATATTAGTTTTACGTAAAGAATGACTACAACTCGACTCAGTCTTTATTATCTTCACCAAGCAAAAACAAAGCATCTCTGAGTCTGCCTCCATGAATATGCATTCTGAAGGTTCATCTCGATGATCGCGGCCTCAGTACGCAATTGTTTACTAATATATGTTCTAAGATTCATTTTTTTTAGAAAACATGGTTTCGACGTGCATTATGTCTAGATTTTAAAAAAAAGAAAGTCATTGTCATTTGTAAGATACTTGTCACATTGATTTAAACAGGTATATATTGAAGGCTACTGGCTTGTGCACTACAAGCTTTTTTAAAGAAACATAAAATAATCGTGTTGGAAGTTCTTTATCTCGGAGAACATTAATCATGATTACTTGATGGAAACGATGCTGATATAAACTACACAATCCTGATTAAAAAAAAACAGGCACAGCGTCGTTCTGATTGATTGATGTCTTCTGAAGCTCGTGCATCATCGCAGACCTTGTTCATCACTCTAACTTGATTCATACTGGATTCTTGTCATTCCCACGTCCATCATGACAGACGAGTTGCTCCAAACCAGATCCAATAATGTCGCCGTCGTTGTTTCTCGGGGCATCATTATCGTCTTCATCCGCGAGATCCTGCTATCTTGTCGTGTGCTGTGCTTAAAACTTTTTTTAGTATATTTAAGAACCTCGACGCGAAAGACGCGATCAGCCACCGCTGGATTAATGTAAACTTGGCGATCTTCAGGAGAAATGAAGAAAGGCACCTGACAGAAATTCATAACATTTATCTAATGTCTGCGATATTAGTCTGTGAAAATCTCGCCTTGAGGTCCGGGGCAAGAAACGCTCGTCTCCATGTGTGTCGGCGATGAGTCAAGTTCACGCTGTATTCTTGGCCGATCACTTGAACCGCAATGAAATGGTTCATTGCAGCGATAATATACTTGCCTTCTCCTGAAATAATTCTGTCCGGAATCCACACCAAACTTTTCCTTAGCTTAAATGATTAAATGTTTTTTATTCTTCAGTGGGTGCTTTTTAGTTGAAGCGAAGACACTGGAATGGCCGCAGCATACTGTTGCCGTCTTGGAGAGCCGACAGAGGACCGTCGCGCTCGTACGTCGCTTTGATTCCGTGCGCACGAAAGCAGTTGATCAAGCATACATTCTCGAAGAATGTCTTGCCTTATGTTGTCAGATCGTTTTTTTTATTCATTATACAGTACAAAAAAAAAGGACATCAAGTATTATTTAAAGGCTGCCCAGCTGCGCTGATGCTGTCGCACAACGCTATCTGACAGCACAACATCTGTAATTTAGATATTTTGTGTTGTGCTTATGCATATATGATATAAATATATTAGGCAAATAAGTGCCTCGACGTCGACGCCGAGGAATGTTGTGCCGAACGTAGTAGGAGTTACGTCCTGTCTGCTATGGATGTCTACATTGTTATACAATTAAAAAACAAATGTATTCGTTTCTGAGACACTGAATCTGCTGAAGTCCTTTGCGCGCGAAGCCTTTGTACCAAGCTGACCGGGACAATGTCGACCAAGAATGCGACTCCTGCAAATGTACAAATCAGATGCTTAATTATTACGAAGCCAGGCTACGTCGCCTTCGCCGTTGTGCATTGCTTTGTGCTGCGCATACGTGCGAATATCTGTTTCGCCACAGCATCGCCTGAGAAAACTTATAGCATGACACGTTCAAAACAATCTAAATGAAATATATATTGCAGAAAAGGAGCAAAGACTCATTTCCAGATCACAGGTCAGGATAGACTTCTTCTTGAGGCAAAACCCGATGGAGTTCCCTGCACGTACGAAGATCAAAACATTATACAAAGAGAGTAAATAGAAGCCAGGCCACACTCATCGCGGCCATCATACCAGTTGAAATTCTTGTCGTTTATGTCTGGATCCATCATATCGTCATGCCTTGCAGCATATAGTCGATAACATGTCATGCTTAAAGTTATTTGAAATAGGTGACAAAGCTCAACACTATACAAGAATTTACGTTTTAAGACCTGCACGTCCAGAGAATGGCACAGTTTTCGTCCGCTGCATTTGACCTTAAAATTAAAACATGCATCCGTCAAACACATTAATATGGTCTAGAAGTATACTCAAGCCGTTACTCCATCTGGATCAACTTCTCGATGCTCTGGTTAACCACATAGGTTGACCTTGGAGCATACTTCTAAAAAAAGTGACGGTGTATAAACTTCTAAGTTTAGTATATTAAGCAAGCTGCTGAAATAGACGCCAGTGATAAATGCCTGCAATCCTCGGCTGCTAGAAATTGCACTAGAAGCAAAAGTGTGCGCGCACAGCAAAGCAGTACAAACTAAGGTAGCAACTCCACGTTCAGAAGACGCTGCATCTGAACGAAATCATTTGCATGATACCTCGCAGATTTATTAACATATGATTGCCTTCATTTTTATTATTACAAATCTGACAGCATATGTTCAAGATACGGTTGAAGGTCATCATGGACGTCAGCGCCGATGCCCTCGTGAACCGACATGATGTTCTTCTTGTGCGTCCTGCAAAAGAAAGGAATGGATAAAGAAACTTACCTTAACCAATTTAATCATGTATGTCACTCCTCGTCAGGCGTCCATCAGAATCGACGAACCCTATACAGAACATGACATGTCATTGTCGCAAATCTGCAATATATTAATTGACGTAAGATGCCAACAGCTTCTTGCGCGACGACGGCGTCCGTCTTGCTGTGTCCTGATATAGTCTAAAGTTTGTATACACAAAATAGAATAAGTACAATAACAATATTTAACATCAGGCCGGTACATGTCGTTGGCTTCGCAATCGATTGCCCTGTGCTGAGGAGTATACCTTGAAAAAGCAACAATATAAATAAGTTATCATTTCTATTGTTAATTTACTTTTATAAATCTGGCAAAACATAAAGCTCGGGTACCCTTTCAAAAACTCTGCGGGTGTGATCACGGCGTCAGACGTCCTCAGCACACTCATACACAGAATAAACACATATTATTTTGTCAGAAGCTGTTGTATGTGTTCAGTCAAGGCACACGTCGGTTCGCCAGCGAGGGACACGCACCGCAGGTCCTCTTTGTTTTTTTTTATTTGTTTTTTTATAATATTATATTTTTGCTGAGCGGCGACTCGTAGAAGATGAGAAGGTCGGCGGCTCGGAGTCACTGCTCAACCTTATCTTTATTCTGGAGACAAGATTTTAAAAAGAAATAAGTAACACAGCTTAGACGCCCATCTTCATCCATCAACCACCGCATTTTTGACCAGCGCATAGTCGAAGACCTTGGAGTTAAGTTTTTATGCAAGGAGCCGCACGTGTATACGTTTGTCACATTAAAAGCTTTTGTGCTTCCGAAAGACATATGCTTCTCAATGCACCTGAGCACACTCCACATGCTCTGATAGCTTGTCCCTTGTTTGTATTAAACCTTCGCTATGTCTGCCTGAGGTCTGAACGCAGTCGTATAAGCCTCAGCTCCACCAAAAACAATAGTACACTGGTCGCGTGAAAATTCATCCAAGTATCCTTGTACGAATTTCGTTGATTTGGCGCAAGCTGCTTGAGCTTAAACATTGCGAGCAAGTAACAGAAAATACTTTCGCTATTACCCCAGACGGTTAGCGTCACATACGATGCTCTTGAGCTTGATTTAGGAGCAGACGGCTTCTGTCTTTTTCTGCGATGGACTAGTTCATGTGCGCAAGATGTCGGGAGACGCCGTGCGAGTCACCTCAGATCCATAACACATGAAAGGATTCTGTAGCATACATGAGTCGTTCACAAGCTAGAGTGTGTCACTGTTACATACTAATGAAAATAAAAATAAAGAAACTGATTTTTTGACTACATATGTATTTTATTCACTTCTACTACATTTCCCACAGGAACCCGACGAGTCTGAGCTTGTTGCGCCAAAGTTCATGACGAGAAGAGATATTCCTGCAGCAGTATTTATACTTCTCGCTAACTCCCACAAAGCACGCGTCCTTCGTCTCAAGTATGCCGCCGTCGTAGATTTGACGACCTCCGCACGAGCTTCATTAGCACTTCTAAACAACACAACACTGTTAAGTCGGGCTGCGTTGGGTGCATTCGACTTGCTTCCAGCCGTACGCAGAAGCCGCAGATGAACCTTACTATGAGCTCGTAGCTGTGACTTGCTTGTAAAGTTACATAAGCAAGCACTTAAGTGTACTAAAAAGATCTGAGGCATCATCATGGACTGGGCGAAGGCACTTCGCCCTGGAGCGCCCTGCATTACACGAATGAAAATAAGAGAGTGCGCGTTCAGTCAGAGTCTTCTGCACTGCCTTCATCACACCGTCAGACCGTGGCACACGGCGGGTGCATTTCTCGCAGGTCGTGAGGACGTCGGCGTGGTTAAGTTGATGCCTTACACAAATGAGCATCTGAAAAGCATTAATTACACTTGTTTATTAAAACTACACTCTTAAGCGAATGACCAGAGCTCCTTGAGCTCGCGGTACGACTGCACAACGGTCACCTGGCGACACTCAGACATAGTTTTAAATATAAATATACGATGATATTGGTTGCCATTGGCCTTTGTTTCACCGAAAGTGACCTTCTTGTCCTTCTTCTTCAGGACCGGCTTGACCTGCAACGTATACGGTTACTACTGTATGTAAGCAGCAAAGTACGCATCGCCTCCGGAGTCGCAGAAGAAGCCGCCTCGCCGACAAATGAATCTTTAAAAAAAAACGGCAGGTGAATTTATTCGGCGCCTTCTCTCCGTCTCGAAGACGTTTCTGGAATTCCTAGGCCATGTACTATCTAACTTAATATATATACATATGCTCATATACATATACAATTATCAGGCAAACTAAGAGCGTGGCCATCGCCCGGACATTTTTGCTCCATTTGGTGTGCGGGGACGGCTTGTTCTTGCCCATTTTCCCTGCAGAGAAAAGGTGGAGTAGGTACATTCATTATGCATTAGCTAAGCAGAACAAAGAGACAAGCCTTCGGCGTATAGGAGAACCGCGCGGAAAATAATTACGAGATCGTCTTGAGCATAAAGCTCATGATTCATGCATTCGCTCTTGACATACCATCTAGACTGTGCACATAAACGGATGACGTAACACATTTAAACACTTCAGGAGAGACAACCTTCATCCACATGCAAAGCACAGAGCTTGTTCTAATCTGCTCGATATTATGAACTTCCTAACGGCTTTTAGTCTCAAAGTTCAGAGCATTCTAAATTCTGAACATGAAAACTTCAACTTTAAATCCTAAACCCTACACCTCAAACCTTAAGCACTAAACCATACCTTTAAAAATATATTCTCTTTTGTTTATGTTTTGAGCAATATCTGAAGTAAAGAATCATTGCATTTACCTCACGTACTGACATAAGCATATTTTGTATTTCTCACTGCTTAAAGGTTTAAAGTTTAGGGTTCAAGGTTCAAGGCGGTGGCTTTAAGGCTGGAGGTCTAGGTGTGAAAGAGTTCAAGCAAGCTACACCTCAGAGAAAACATGACTGTCTGGAAGTGAGAGCACACAAAGCCTTTTCCACACCTTCTGAAAATCCTCACGCCGGCTTCCATTCGGGCGTTCCCGCACCTTACAGGCAAGGGTTAGCTTGTAGTTGAACACGTGATTTGTGCGGCCATAAAAAAAGAAAACGGCCACGACAGCCACAACGACAACAACGATCAACACGACCATCGTCATCACAGTCGTCACGAACACCACCACGAGCAGAACCACTACTACCACCACCACGAGAACAATAACAACAACCGCAACAACGACGACCACGACGGCAACTGCAACGACTATATCTACAAAACGCGACAACCGCCAGCACCACCACCACCGCCACAGACCAAAAAAAAACGGCAACAACAACAACAACAACAACAACAACAACAACAACAACAACAACAACAACAACAACAACAACAACAACAACAACAACAACAACGACAACAAGAACAACAACGACGACAACAACAACAAGAAAAAGAACGACAACAACCACGACGACAATAACCGTAACCACAGCAACAAGAACAACAACGAGGACGACAACAACCATAACCACAACAACAAGAACAAGAACGACAACCACGACGACAACAACCATAACCACAACAACAAGAACAACAAAAAATAACAACAACAACAACAACAACAACAACAACAACAAGATGAAGAATGACAACAACCACGACGACAACAACCATAACCACAACAACAAGAACAACAGCCACGACGACAACAACCATAACCACAACAACCGTAACCACGGCAACAACAACCAAAAAAAACAACAACAACAACAACAACAACAACAACAACAACAACAACAACAACGACAACGACGACAACAACAACACAGCAACAACAACAACAACAACAACAACAAGAACGACAACAACCACGACGACAACAACCATAACCACAACAACAAGAACAACAACAACAACAACAACAGCAACAACAACAACAACAACAACGACAACGACAACAACAACAACAACAACAACAACAACAACAGCAACAACAACAAGAAGAAGAACGACAACAACCACGACGACACCAACCATAACCACAACAACAAGAACAACAACCACGACGACAACAACCATAACCACAACAACAAAAACAACAACCATGATGACAACAACGACAACAACAACACCCGCGACGACAACAACGACAACAACCAGGAAGACAACAACCATAACCACAGCAAAAAGAACAATACCCACGACGATAACAACGAAAAAAAAACAACAACAACAACAACAACAACAACAACAACAACAACAACAACAACAACAACAACAACAACCACAATAACCACAACAACCACAACCACAGCAACCACAACAACCACAACAACCACAACAACAACAACCACAACAACAACAACAACAACAACAACAACAACAACAACAACAACAACAACAACAACCACAACAACAACAACAACAACAACAACACCAAAAAGCAACAACAACCACAACAACAACAACAACAACAACAACAACAACAACAACAGCAACAACAACAACAACAACAACACAACAACAACAACAACAACAACAACAACAACAACAACAACAACAACAACAACAACAACAACAACAACAACAACAACACAACAACAACAACAACAACAACAACAACAACAACAACAACAACAACAACAACAACAACAAGAACAACAACCACGACGACAACAACCATAACCTCAACAACAAGAACAACAACCACGACGACAACAACCATAACCACAACAACAAGAACAACAACCACGACAACAACAACCATAACCACAACAACAAGAACAACAACCGTGATGACAACAACGACAACAACAACACCCGCGACGACAACAACAACAATAACCAGGAAGACAACAACCATAACCACAACAAAAAGAACAATAACCACGACGATAACAACGAAAAAACAACAGCAACAACAACAACAACAACAACAACAACAACAACAACAACAACAAGAACAAGAACAACAACAACAACAACAACAACCACAACAACAACAACAACAACAACAACAACAACAACAACGACAACAACAACAACAACAACAACAACAGACCGTGAGTTAACCTTTTCCTGTAAAATTCAACACACAGTGCTGTAAATATAATATGAAAACCATCACACAAACAAATATAAACTCTATAGCATTAGACACAGTGGACCGATAACAGTCCCACCGTGTCTAGATATGGAGTTGGCGAGATATATTGAAACAAAGAATGGGGGGAGACGGCGGACCGATAACAGTACCACCGTGTTCGGGGACCGATGTCAGTACCCCGCTTTCCCGAAGGCCGATAGCAGCACTCCGAGTTAATGCACAACGGTGAGAAAGCATTATTATAATTATTGCCTCTATGACTATATTATTGAAAATGCTCTTTATACTACCTTTCATTTGTTATTGATGTCAGATTAAATCATGTTCCGGTCTGTAGGAGATGTTACTCCTAGATGCCTTGAACCCTGACCTGTACCGATGATATCTTGGTTGTTGCGTGGAAGCATCTTACGAAAGACGCACAACCATCTTCTCCTTAAAAACCCTGAACCCTGAACCCCAAACCCTAAACCTTATAGTCACTCTTCTGAGTGTGTCCGTTCGCGGCAGCATTACCTCTGAGGCTTCCAATCCTGCCATTAAGGTTTAGGGTTTAAGGCTTCGGGTTTAGAGTTTAGGGTCTTGAACAACTTAGCTTCGAAACCCTAAACCCTATCCCCTTGACTAGAAATAAAGTCAGTGGACCCTTCGCTTGCGCAAGCCATCAGCTCAGCCTCTAAAAGGCAAGCTTCGGCCGATGCCAAAACCGAAGAACCACAACTCAGTAATGAGATGTGTTCATGTCCCGATTTAAGGTTTAGGGTTTAGGGTTGAAGGTTTAAGGTTTAGGGTTTAGGGTTTAAGGTTTAGGGTTTAGGGTTTAGGGCTAGGGCTAAGGGGTTTGGGGTTTAAGGCTTCGGGTTTAGAGTTTAGGGTCTTGAACAACTTAGCTTCGAAACCCTAAACCCTATCCCCTTGACTAGAAAAAAAAGTCAGTGGACCCTTCGCTTGCGCAAGCCATCAGCTCAGCCTCTAAAAGGCAAGCTTCGGCCGATGTCAAAACCGAATAACCACAACTCAGTAATGAGATGTGTTCATGTCCCGATTTAAGGTTTAGGGTTTAGGGTTTAAGGTTTAGGGTTTAGGGTTTAGGGTTTAGGGTTTAAGGTTTAGGGTTTAAGGTTTAGGGTTTAGGGCTAGGGCTAAGGGTTTAGGATCCAAGAAATAGAAGCCCAGACACCTAGAACTGTAAACCCCGCATAGCGCTAAGCTGAAAACCTACATATAGTCATATACACTCTTTTAATATTTAGGAAGCAAACAAATTTAAATAATTAAAATAACTAAATTATTCGAATTAATTGAATTCTGGTGCCTCCTCAAGAATTTACATAATTCTATGATTTTAATTTCTTTAATATTGTAGCCTTAGCCAGACAATTTAAAAAATTTAATCAAATAATTCAATTAATTGAATTATTTGTATTCTGGGAGAGGCCCCAGAATTCAATTAATTCAATTAATTGAATTATTTGAATTCTGGGGCCTCCCCCAGAATTCAATTAATTCAATTAATTGAATTATTTGAATTCTAGGGGAGGCCCCAGAATTCAATTAATTCAATTATTTTAATTCCTTTGATCCCGGGCCTCAGCCAAACCATTTTAATTCAATTAATTCAATTAATTCAATTAATTCAATTAATTCAATTAATTCAATTAATTCAATTAATTCAATTAATTCAATTAATTCAATTAATTCAATTAATTAAATTATTTGTATTCTGGGGGAGGCCCCAGAATTCAATTAATTCAATTAATTTAATTAATTGTATTCTGGGAGAGGCCCCAGAATTCAATTAATTCAATTAATTTAATTAATTGTATTCTGGGAGATGCCCCAGAATTCAATTAATTCAACTAATTGAATTATTTGAATTCTGGGGGAGGCCCCAGAATTCAATTAATTTAATTAATTGAATTAATTAAATTAATTGAATTAATTGAATTATTCAATTGGTCTGGCTCAGGGCCAGAGATTCAAAGAATTCAATTAATTGAATTAATTGAATTCTGGGGGAGGCCCCAGAATTCAATTAATTCAATTATTTTAATTTCTTTGATCCCGGGCCTCAGCCAAACCATTAAAATAATTCAATTAATTCAATTAATTCAATTAATTCAATTAATTAAATTATTTGTATTCTGGGGGAGGCCCCAGAATTCAATTAATTCAATTAATTTAATTAATTGTATTCTGGGAGAGGCCCCAGAATTCAATTAATTCAATTAATTGAATTATTTGAATTCTGGGGGAGGCCCCAGAATTCAATTAATTCAATTAATTGAATTAATTGAATAATTGAATTAATTGAATTATTCAATTGGTCTGGCTCAGGGCCAGAGATTCAAAGAATTCAATTAATTGAATTAATTGAATTCTGGGGGTGGCCCCAGAATTCAATTAATTCAATTATTTTAATTCCTTTGATCCCGGGCCTCAGCCAAACCATTTAAATAATTCAATTAATTCAATTAATTCAATTATTTCAATTAATTAAATTATTTGTATTCTGGGGGAGGCCCCAGAATTCAATTAATTCAATTAATTTAATTAATTGTATTCTGGGAGAGGCCCCAGAATTCAATTAATTCAATTAATTGAATTATTTGAATTCTGGGGGAGGCCCCAGAATTCAATTAATTCAATTAATTGAATTAATTGAATTAATTGAATTAATTGAATTATTCAATTGGTCTGGCTCAAGGTCAGAGATTCAAAGAATTGAATTAATTGAATTAATTGAATTCTGGGGGGGGGCCCCAGAATTCAAATAATTCAATTAATTGAATTAATTGAATTCTGGGGCCCCCCCAGAATACAATTAATTCAATTAATTAAATTATTTGAATTCTGGATATCCCCCAAGAATTCAATTAATTCAATTGATTCAATTATTTAAATTTGTTTGCTTCCATAAATATGAAAAAAGAGTGTAAATGACTCTTATATTTGATATATAAAAGAAAACCAGTGGCAACATAGTACATAAAGGTCCCTCTCTCGTGTATATATATGTATGTATACATAAATGGTCCCACTGTAAAACTGACAGCCAGATGTGTGGATCATGCGGATGAAGAGGGGGGGGTAGCATGTGTATAGAAAATAGACATATACCTGCATACACTACATACGTGTACAAAGGCAAACGTGTGTATTTGTATATGCCAAGATCTATAATTATCTAGATACCCAAGCCTGTACGTATTTGTATCTAAAGATTTAGTCAACGGCTAGTTAAATTCCTCTTCGTCAGTTCCGAATCCGGTCACCCAGGACCAACTTGTGGGGGGCCTCCAAAGCTCCCATAGCCCTCTGAGGGGGCCTTTTAGGGTTCAGGGTTCGGTGTTTAGGGTTTAGGGTTTGGGGTCCTCTAAACAGCACAACCTTCGCCTTTCAAGGGGGTTTCTAGACAAACAGAAGGCGTGACATTTTCTCAGTGTTCGAGGAGATGTAGGCACATGCGTTTTAAGGCCTTGAGCATGTTTTGTAGAGGGTTTGGAGTTTGGGGTTTATTTTGGTGCATGGTCGTATTCCTGATGGCCGACAGCACGGACGAGCTCTCCCTGCATCTCGGCATGCCTGTTGTGAGCCAGGTGAAGCCCCAAGTTTGCTGGGTCCTTGTTGAAAATCAAACCCTAAACCTGGGGATGTTCATCCTTATACTAAAAGTCCTTAATCGGGATTATAATCGGGGGTATAAGGGGGAACAGCTCAACCTAAGCCCCCCCAAAAGCCCCAAAGAAAGACGCCGATGTCTCCATCCTCCGTCCTGAACCACCCGGCTCACCAGGCCGCCCCTCAGCCCAAAGCTGTCTGAGAGGCATTTAGGGTCTAGGGTCTCGGGTTTGTGATGTTTGGAACTGGAGGCTTCGTGGCGGCTCAGGATCGGTGAATCTGGGGATATGGGGGCGTACGAAAATTAGGGACCCCCCACATCGTAGGATCCCCTTATAGTAAGGATCCAACAAGGTACTCCTAGTATCGCAAACCCCCATATTCCCTAAACCCTTGCCTAAAGTTAAGGGCCCAAGTCTGAGCCGCACCCTAAACCCTAAACCCTAAACCCTAAACCCTAAACCCTAAACCCTAAACCCTAAACCCTAAACCCTAAACCCTAAACCCTAAACCCTAAAAACCCTAAACCCTAAACCCTAAACCCTAAACCTCTCCTACCATATAATTATAAACCTTAATGGGTATTCGTGGGCAAGGCCCAAAGATTCGTGGGCAAGGCCCAAATATTCGTGGGCAAGGCCCAAAATCCGGATTTTGGGCCTTGCCCACGAATTTTTGGGCCTTGCCCACGAATTTTTGGGCCTTGCCCACGAATTTCTGGGGTTGTTGGTTCGTGGGCAAGGCCCAAAAATTCGTGGGCAAGGCCCAAATATTCGTGGGCAAGGCCCAAATATTCGTGGGCAAGGCCCAAATATTCGTGGGCAAGGCCCAAATATTCGTGGGCAAGGCCCAAATATTCGTGGGCAAGGCCCAAATATTCGTGGGCAAGGCCCAAGTATTCGTGGGCAAGGCCCAAAAATTCGTGGGCCCAAGGCCCACAATGCCCTTGAGACCCTAAACCGTTGAGCCCCTAAACCCTTGAGACCCTAAACACTTGAGACCCTAATTAGGGTTTCAGGGCCTCAAGGCCTGGCGTTTAGGGTTTCAGGGCCTCAAGGGTGGCCCCAAGGCATGGCGTTTAGGGTTTCAAGGCCTCAGGGCCTGTGTTTAGGGTTCCAGGGCCCAGCGTTTAGGGTTTCAAGGCTTCAGGGCCTGTGTTTAGGGTTTCAGGGCCTCAGGGCCTGTGTTTAGGGTTTCAGGGCCCAGCGTTTAGGGTTTCAAGGCCTCAAAGCCTGTGTTTAGGGGTTTCAGGGCCTCAGGGCCTGTGTTTAGGGTTTCAGGGCCCAGCGTTTAGGGTTTCAAGGCCTCAGGGCCTGTGTTTAGGGTTTCAGGGCCTCAGGGCCTGTGTTTAGGGTTTCAGGGCCCAGCGTTTAGGGTTTCAAGGCCTCAGGGCCTGTGTTTAGGGTTTCAGGGCCTCAGGGCCTGTGTTTAGGGTTTCAGGGCCCAGCGTTTAGGGTTTCAAGGCCTCAGGGCCTGTGTTTAGGGTTTCAGCGTTTAGGGTTTCAAGGCCTCAAGGCCTGTGTTTAGGGTTTCAAGGCCTCAGGGCCTGTGTTTAGGGTTCCAGGGCCCAGCGTTTAGGGTTTCAAGGCTTCAGGGCCTGTGTTTAGGGTTTCACGGCCTCAGGGCCTGTGTTTAGGGTTTCAGGGCCCAACGTTTAGGGTTTCAAGGCCTCAAAGCCTGTGTTTAGGGTTTCAGGGCCTCAGGGCCTCAGGGCCTGTGTTTAGGGTTTCAGGGCCCAGCGTTCAGGGTTTCAAGGCTTCAAAGCCTGTGTTTAGGGTTTCAGAGCCTCAGGGCCTGTGTTTAGGGTTTCAGGGCCCAGCGTTTCGGGTTTCAAGGCTTCAGGGCCTGTGTTTAGGGTTTCAGGGCCTCAGGGCCTGTGTTTAGGGTTTCAGGGCCCAGCGTTTAGGGTTTCAAGGCCTCAGGGGCCCGTGTTTAGGGTTTGAGGGCCTCAGGGCCTGTGTTTAGGGTTTCAGGGCCCAGCGTTTGGGGTTTCCAGGCCTCAAAGCCTGTGTTTAGGGTTTCAGGGCTTCAGGGCCTGTGTTTAGGGTTTCAGGGCCCAGCGTTTAGGGTTTCAAGGCCTCAGGGCCTGTGTTTAGGGTTTCAGGGCCTCAGGGCCTGTGTTTAGGCTTTCAGGGCCCAGCGTTTAGGGTTTCAAGGCTCAAAGCCTGTGTTTAGGGGTTTCAGGGCCTCAGGGCCTGTGTTTAGGGTTTCAGGGCCCAGCGTTTAGGGTTTCAAGGCCTCAGGGCCTGTGTTTAGGGTTTCAGGGCCTCAGGGCCTGTGTTTAGGGTTTTTCAGCGGGTTTCCTGTGTTTAGGGTTTCAGGGCCTCAGGGCCTGTGTTTAGGGTTTCAGGGCCCAGCGTTTAGGGTTTCAAGGCCTCAGGGCCTGTGTTTAGGGTTTCAGGGCCTCAGGGCCTGTGTTTAGGGTTTCAGGGCCCAGCGTTTAGGGTTTCAAGGCCTCAGGGCCTGTGTTTAGGGTTTCAGGGCCTCAGGGCCTGTGTTTAGGGTTTCAGGGCCCAGCGTTTAGGGTTTCAAGGCCTCAGGGCCTGTGTTTAGGGTTTCAGGGCCTCAGGGCCTGTGTTTAGGGTTTCAGGGCCAGCGTTTAGGGTTTCAAGGCCTCAAAGCCTGTGTTTAGGGTTTCAGGGCCTCAGGGCCTGTGTTTAGGGTTTCAGGGCCCAGCGTTTAGGGTTTCAAGGCCTCAGGGCCCTGTGTTTAGGGTTTCAGGGCCTCAGGGCCTGTGTTTAGGGTTTCAGGGCCCAGCGTTTAGGGTTTCAAGGCCTCAGGGCCTGTGTTTAGGGTTTCAGGGCCTCAGGGCCTGTGTTTAGGGTTTCAGGGCCCAGCGTTTAGGGTTTCAAGGCCTCAGGGCCTGTGTTTAGGGTTTCAGGGCCTCAGGGCCTGTGTTTAGGGTTTCAGGGCCCAGCGTTTAGGGTTTCAAGGCCTCAGGGCCTGTGTTTAGGGTTTCAGCGTTTAGGGTTTCAAGGCCTCAAGGCCTGTGTTTAGGGTTTCAAGGCCTCAAGGCCTGTGTTTAGGGTTTCAAGGCCTCAACGCCGTGTTTTTTCAAGTTTCAGGGTTTTTCAAGGTTTTTTCATGTTTTTTTAAGGTTTTTCCATGTTTCTTCGGGTTTTTTCAGGGTTTTTCTGAGGAAGGGCTGCCCCCGCGACCTTTTCACAGCCTAATTTCGGTCAAGGGGGGGTCGTATTTTTGAATTTTAAAGGCAAAATAGTCTTTGGAGACCCTCCTTGCCTCAAACTCCGACCCCCCCTTGAGAGGGAAAGTTTGCCTCAAAAAACACCCCAAAAGGGACCTCAGGCTTGGCCTAGACCCTCAATGAAAATGCGAATTTTTAGTACTGAAATCGAGGGTTCTGGGTGGCCTCTCGTTTTCTGGGTTTTTGTGTTTTTCAAGTTTTTCAAGACTTTTCCGCGACCTTTTTCATAATGATTTTGGTCAGGGGGGGGGGGGTCATTTTTCGATTTTAAAGGCAAAATAATCTTCGGAGACCCCCCCTTGCCTCGAACTCCGACCCCCCATGAGGGAAAATTTGCTTCCAAAAACACCCCAAATGGGGGGAACCCCAGGCTTCTTTTTCCTTCTTTTTTCCTTCGTTTTTTCATGTTTTAAATTTTTTTCAAGGTTTGAGCCTCAGTTTAAGATTTCAAGACCTCAAAGCCTCGCGTGGTTTAGTATCTCCACCTCCTCGTTTGTTAAGTGGAAGTCATTCATTGTGTTATTGAACCATCCTAATAAAAAGAAGAAACTTTTTATTTCTTAATGTTATGGGAACTTCGGGTGGGTGGGTATTTTTCGATGTTCTAAACACAGAGCCTAAACGAGAAACTGCTCGACCAGGAGCTCTTGAACCTTAAACCCTAAACCCTAAACCCTAAACCCTCAACCCTCAACCCTCAACCCTACACCCCAAACTAAGCAAAAAACCTAAACCCTAAACCCTAAACCCTAAACCCTAAACACTAAACCCTAAACCCTAAACCCTAAACTGTAAACCGTTTAGACCCTAAACCGTTTAAACCCTAAACCCTAAACCCTAAACCCTAAACCCTAAACCCTAAACCCTAAACCCTAAACCGAAAACCCTAAACCCTAGACCCTAAACCCTAAACCCCAAACCCTGGCTACGGCTCAAGCTGTTTGCTGGTCGGCTAGTGAAGCTACTATAGTGCTCATCGCGATTCGATGGCGGCAGGGCAGGCTGCCAAGCGTAGACTGCGAAGTAGCATAGCCAAAGCGAAGGAAAAAGCCCTGGACCTGCTACGACAAGAAGCGCAGGCCAACCTGCCGACATTGCTCCAGAATTTCCAGAGCAAGGCTGCGAAGACCGCGAAGGAGCCAGCGGCAGAGGACAGGGTTCTGCACACTGTCAGAATCCACAGCATGCGCTCGCTCAGGAGAAGCCAGGAGCCCTACATTGGGAAGGCAGAAGCGGCGCTCGCTGGAGATGAAGTGTAGTATTAAGGTCTCCAGTGCACGCCCGACCCAGCCCCCCTCCTGCGCCCAATTTCCTCCCCCAACCCAGCCCCTAACCTGGAGATGAAGTGTATTAAGCTCCCGCACATGCCCGACGCGCCTTACCCCCGTGTTATAGGGGCTCACCCCTCGCCTGGAGATGTGGGCCTGAAGCTCGGGCTCAGAGGTAACAGAGATGGAAAGCTCAATTCCCAAAAAAAGGAATCCAGTCCAAGGATCTTCGCCCCAAAATGCCAACCCCCACAGCCGAATGTAGGGCACATCTATCCGCTATTATGTCATGGCAGCGAAGCTTTTTCTTTGCGCAGGTACACAGCTGTAGTCATTTGCTTAGCTCTGGGCCATCGGCCCCTGTCCATAAGCAGCCCTCCCCAGGTGGCAAAACGCCAGCAGGAGGGAAGCCAAACAACTCCCGTGTGGGCTTGGGACCCGAGATGCCCCAGCACTTGCCATATCTTGCCATTGTGCCGATGGAGGAGTAGTCCCTCTACGCCGTCCCATTGCTGGGGGTGGACTTCCTTGCTATGTGATGTCCTTGCCCTTGTCGTGCTTTCACCTGTGGGGGACATCTTGCTTGAGTGAGGGATCAACCTGAACTTGAATCTGAACCTGAAGGACTTTGGTTTGGGAAGTGAGCCGTTTTTTCGGGGGGAAACGTACCCAGAACAACTGCAGCCGTGCTTGCTACTTGGACCTCGCTTAGTGCCCCTTGCCCCCTTGCTCTGTGCTTGCTGACTGGCATGACCACGATGGGGGGAGCCGCGCTGTGTGTGGTTGAGTCTGTCGTGTTGCTGGTGGAGGTCGTTGGGTGATGTGGGGCGTGGTGGTGATGCTGTTTGTCATGACTGCTGGTGGGGTTGGGCCCTCGCCGGATGGTGGTCGTAATGGTCTTCATGGTGACGGTGACCATGGTGCTCCTGGAGCTGGTGGCAATGGTGGAAGTGGCGGTGATGGTGATGGTGACGGTCGTGGTGACTTCACTCTATGTACTTCACTCTATGCACTTAACTCTATGCGCTTCACTCTATGCACTTCACTCTATGCACTTCGCTCAATGCACTTCACTCAATGCACTTGACTCTATGCGCTTAACTCTATGCACTTCACTCTATGTACTTAACTCTATGCACTTGACTCCATGCACTTCAGTCTATGTTGTTGGTTGGGTCAGAGGGCTCCGCACGAAAGAACCCTTCGCGATGCTTTCGGGAAAAAACACCCTAGGCCCCAATCCCCCAAGGTATTTCGAGTTCCAGCTCGAGCGCTCCAAGACGCGCCATCCGAAGGGGCAGTCCGTGCAGAGCCCCAAGTATAGCGGCTCTTCTTGAATTAGGGTTTAGGTTTAGGGTTTCGGGTTTAGGGTTGGAATCTTCGTGCGGGCGTGTTTTGGGGAGGGTTTGGGGTGCATGAGGTTTACGGCCTAGGGTTTGGGTCCTACTCAGTACTATGGGGATGGGTTTCCCGACCAGCATCCCTGGCTGAATTGCAGCTCTTCAAGCCCAAATCGACACTACTCTCTCTTGAAACCTTGAAGCTGAATGCATGAAACACCCTCACGTCGTAGTACCGATTTCCCGAGGCTTCGCAGGCTGCAACGTCTTCCTGGATGTCTACCCCTACGGCCTGGATGAGGACTGACAAGACCCCTCCCCCTGAGCACTGTAAGAACCGTTGAGTGACTTCTTCGTGGAAGGTACCAACAAGGGGTGCCTGAATTTTGAGCCCGATCGGATTTCGGACCCTTTGGCACGCGTTCAAAGGCCCGTGTGTGACTCTGCAACATTCCAAAGAGGATGCGGGGGACGTGGTGAAGTGCTTCCTACGCTTCGCACCCTCCGACACAGACCTGCTTACCTGGTCGATCCCGCTTCTGCGCTCCGTCGGCGCTAGATAATCCCGAGGGTGGCCTCTACAGGGTAGGTTTGATGACCATCTGAAACAGGGTTTGTGTTATTGTTACGGGTGAGTGTATATAGTAAGGTTCCTACATACAAGCAATAAAACCCCTACCTCATACAATCTAAACTCTTGGGGTTGTGGGTTAGTGGTTTCAGAGTCAACAGCTGGCGCATGGTTTCGGTTCGGGCTTGGGATGCTTTAAAGTCCTTGAGTTTCGGGTCAGAAGCAAGATTGCGGCGCTGCAGAGCTCTAGGCCCCTAGGCAACTCAACATGGAGCTGGTCGACCACTACAACCTCTGTACTTACAACGCCCTCTAAGCCGCGCAAGCGACAGGCAAATGAGGCAATAAGGGAGCCTACATATATATATATATATCTTTTGAGGGATTACATAGGGTACCTCATTCCCTCATGCCCTACAAAGAACCAGCCAGTTGGGCCATCCCAGGTACTGGAAGATCTCGATCTGGTGTGGGAAAACGGACTCTTGGCCCACACAAGCCAAGCTCCTACCTCCCAGTACGTCCGGGACCCTGGGTCCCTAAGCTGAAACCTTAATTTCCGAACTCCAACTCCTAAGCCCTCAGTAGCCCTAAACCCTAAACCCTAAACCCTAAACCCTAAACCCTAAACCCTAAACCCTAAACCCTAAACCCTAAACCCTAAACCCTAAACCCTAAACTCTAAACCCTAAACCCTAAACCCTAAGCCCCAAACCCTAAACCAAGAACCTGAAGCCCTAAACCCGAGTCCCAAACCCGAGCCCTACGCAGTTCGACGCCCGTGGGCTCTTCTATGTCTCAAGGGCTTTGGGGTTTCGGGTTTTAGAGCTAGAGTTTAGGTTTTCGGGTTTTAGAGTTAGAGTTTAGGGTTTAGGGTCCGGGTTTTAGAGTTTAGGGTTTGGGGTTTCGTGTTTTAGAGTTAGAGTTTAGGGTTTAGGGTTTTAGAGTTTAGGGTTTGGGGTTTAGGGTTTGGGGTTTAGGGATTAGGGTTTGGGGTTTAGGATTTGGGGTTATCCCGAAGGAGAGGCAGTCGGTGGAGCTGGAGGGACAGCCGATGGGCAGCGACAAGACCTTCATCGAGGCCTACACCCTTTTACTTGGAGGTTCATGGGTACTTAGATCCCCAATTAGGGTTTAGGGTTTGGGGTTTAGGGTTTAGGGTTTAGGGTTTAGGGTTTGGGGTTTGGGGTTTGGGTTTAGGGTGTAGGGTACTTAGAACCCCATTTATGGGTCTACTTATAAGCCTACACCCTTTTTCACCCCTTCGTAATTAGGAAGTTTTAGGGTTTAATTTCCAGGGTTCAGGGTAAGGGGTTTTTAGGTTTTAGGGTTCTGAGGAATTTTTAGGGATTTTTTTAAGGGTTTAGGGTGCTGAGAGTTTTTTAGATTTTGGGGGTATAACCTTGAACCACTTGGCACCGTTCCCCGAGCAACTTGGGTTTAGGGGTTTGCCCTTTCGCATCAGCCCGCCCCAGGCCAAGCATCATGAGCATCAGCCGCGGGCCCTCTCACATCGGGCCCGCCCAGGCCAAACATCATGAGCATCAGCCGCGGGCTCTCTCACATCGGGCCCGCCCAGGCCAAACATCATGAGCATCAGCCGCGGGTCCTCTCACATCAGGCCCGCCCAGGCCAAGCATCATGAGCATCAGCTGCGGGCCCTCTCACATCAGGCCCGCCCAGGCCAAACATCATGAGCATCAGCTGCGGGCCCTCTCACATCAGGCCGCCCCAGGCCAAGCATCATGAGCATCAGCCGCGGGTCCTCTCACATCATGAGCATCAGCTGCGGGCCCTCTCACATCAGGCCGCCCCGCCAAGCATCATGAGCATCAGCCGCGGGTCCTCTCACATCAGGCCCGCCCAGGCCAACCATCATGAGCATCAGCTGCGGGCCCTCTGCATCATGAGCATCAGCCGCGAGCTTCATGAGCATCAGCCGCGGGTCCTCTCACATCAGGCCCGCCCAGGCCAAGCATCATGAGCATCAGCTGCGGGCCCTCTCACATCAGGCCGCCCCAGGCCACTCTCACATTAGCCCGCCTCCGCTGCGGGTCCTCTCACAGCAGGCCGCCCCCACATTAGCCGGCCCCAGGCCAAGCATCATGAGAATCAGCCGCGGGCCCCAGGCCAAGCATCATGAGAATCAGCCGCGGGTCCTCTCACATCAGGCCCGCCCAGGCCAAGCATCATGAGCATCAGCTGCGGGCCCTCTCACATCAGGCCCCACATTAGCCCGCCCCAGGCCAAGCATCATGAGCATCAGCCGCGGGTCCTCTCACATCAGGCCCGCCCAGGCCAAGCATTGAGCATCAGCTGCGGGCCCTCTGCATCATGAGCATCAGCCGCGAGCTTCATGAGCATCAGCCGCGGGTCCTCTCACATCAGGCCCGCCCAGGCCAAGCATTGAGCATCAGCTGCGGGCCCTCTGCATCATGAATCATGAGCATCAGCCGCGAGCTTCATGAGCATCAGCCGCGGGTCCTCTCACATCAGAGGCCAAGCATCATGAGCATCAGCTGCGGGCCCTCTCACATCAGGCGCCGGGCCACTCTCACATTAGCCCGCCCCAGGCCAAGCATCATGAGCATCAGCCGCGGGCCCTCTCACATCAGGCAAGCATAATGGGCATCAGTCGCAGGTCCTCTCACAGCAGGCCCGCCCCATGCCCAGCGTCATGAGCGGGTTTAGGGTTTAGGAGTTTCGGCGCAGGTCATCGCCAAAGAAGCCGAGGGCAGCAAGTTCTCGTTCCGCAAGCTGCACTGCACTGTGCACCTGTGGTGCGATCCGAAGGCAGCTTGAATGTGGCGGGTAGTTCTCGGTTTGGGGGGTTTCCGACATTGGGGGCGAGCGCTTTTTGGGGCTTCCTGCAACAAGTATTCGAGTGTTCTTCGGTATGTTCTTTAAGCGCCCCCTGTGACAATCAACACCTGTCACTGGTGATCGGTGGAGAGTCGAATGTTTAGTGCATGGGTGTCTGCCATGCCTCAACCCAAGACCCCATGCTCAGCCGCCCCCCGCCCGAACCCTCCTCAAACCCTCTAAACCCTAAACCCTAAACCCTAAACCCTAAACCCTAAGCCCTTCAAGCCCGCAACTCGAAGCTGTCTTGGTGTGCAAGTGGTGCCCGTTTTCGTCTTTGTTGTTGGGCTCTAGGCTCCCTTATCAAGTGACCACCACCAAAAAGGGTACCCTCATTAGAACATGGTCACTGGGCTACTTACTAAACACGAAACCTCAAGCCCAAACCCTAAACCCTATAGCTACTAACCCTAAACCCTAAACCCTAAACCCTAAACCCTAAACCCTAAACCCTAAACCCCAAACCCTAAACCCTAAACCCTAAACCCTAAACCCTAAACCGTCCTTGCAGGCGTGCTGCGACGTGAGTGCTCCCATCAAGCGCCGCCGCATGGACTATGGCCTGGAGCTTTGGCAGGACGCTGGGCGTGGCACTTGGAATGTTCCCCCTGTATACTGACAGGGTTTAGGGTTTAGGGTTTAGGGTTTAGGGTTTAGGGTTTAGGGTTGAATAGCTTATAGTACCCCCTATGTTCCCCCTTATACTAGCAGCTCCTCAATATAGGGATTATCATAGGGGTGTACTTTTTTCTCCTTACTGGGGATTATATTAGGGGGTACGAGAATCCCTATTGAGGACTGTTAGTATAAGGGGAACATTCAAGGTTACACCCCGTTGAGTCTTGATTGGGGGTTTTCGGTTTGCGGGTTTGGGGTTTAGGGGTTCAGGGTTTTAGGGTTGAGGGTTTGGAGTTTAGGGTTTAGGGGTTAGGGTTTTAGGGCCAGGGTTTGGGGTTGAGGGTTTGGAGTTTAGGGGGTTGTGGGGGGTTGGGTTTAGGGTTTTCAGGGCTTAAAAAGGGTTTAGGGTTTGGGGTCTAGGGTTTGGGGTGTGGGGGTTTGGGGTTTAGGCTATCCAGGGAAAAGGACTGATTAGAGCTTTGCGGCTTTCGGGTCGTGACTGAGGCTCCGACTGAGGGTTTAGGGTTTAGGGTTTAGGGTTTAGGGTTTAGGGTCCCTTGAGAATCCCGAAGCCTGGGACCTCACTGCCAGGACATGAAGTTCACGGACATGGCCGCTTGCCCGCTGTTCGGGTTTAGGGCTCAGGATCCAGGGGTTTGAACCCTAAACCCTAAACCCCAAAACGCTAAACCCTAAACCCTAAACCCTAAACCCTAAACCCTAAACCCTAAACCCTAAACCCTAAACCCTAAACCCTAAACCCTAAACCCTAAACCCTAAACCCTAAACTAAACCCTAAACCCTAAACCCTAAAAACCCTAAACCCTAAACCCTAAACCCTAAACCCTAAACCCTAAACCCTAAACCCTAAACCCTAAACCCTAAACCCTAAACCCTAAACCCTAACCCCCTAAAACCCTAAACCCTAAACCCTAAACCCTAAACCCTAAACCCTAAACCCTAAACCCTAAACCCTAAACCCTAAACCCTAAACCCTAAACCCTAAACCCTAAACCCTAAACCCTAAACCCTAACCCTAAAGCCTAGACTCTAGACCCGAGACCCTAGACCCTAGACCCTAGACCATAGACCCTAAACCCTAAACCTCCACCCTCCCTATACACTCTAAACCTTATAGACCCTAAACCCTATAGACTCTATCAACCCTACAGACCCTCAACCCTCAACCCTGAACCCTAACCCTGTGTCCCTCATCCCGAACCCCCTTTAAAATGAATGGCACCTAAAATCTGCAAAGTTCGTTTTTGCGCATATAAAGGTGGTTCAGGGTTTAGGGTTGAGGGTTTAGGTTTAGGGTTTAGGTTTTAGGGCTTGTTTAGCAGGCTCTCTCAAGCCGAATCTCAATCAAGTTCTACTATCGGCAAAATACGTAATTTGGAAGTGCCTGTTTGGTCGCCTTTGCTCGGAACTGGGGCCTCCCCCACTCCTGAAATAAAGGTTCTAAAGGGAGGGGGGTGCAAGGGGGGCATGTGACCCAAGGTTCCCTCCCTAATACCCCCTAAGGCTCTATAGCGAGCTTCCCTAACCCTCTGAATCCCCCCTCCCTTAAGATCCCTAGAAGGACAGGTTCGACATAGTCAGGTTGCTTCCAAACATCTGTCACGGAGGCCCAGAGCTTGAAGATTTGCTTACTACGCCTGTGTAAGCCGCCTGATGAGCAGTTATGAACGCTAGCAGAATAAACCCTATACCCTAAACCCTAACCCTAAACCCTACACCCTAAACCCTAAACCCTAAACCCTAAACCCTACACCCCTAAAGTAAGAATCAATGAGCAACCCCTGGAACCCTAAACCTGTGAGTCCCAAAGCCCGGTCGTTTGTAGCCGCACAACCGAGGTCATTTGCTCTGGAGAGGAGAATTCCGGGTTTAGGGTTTAGGGTTTACGTTTAGGGTTTAAGTTTAGGGGCTATGGTGTAGGGGTTTATTAAGGGTATAAGGGGGGACCCCTAGAAGGGACCCTTAATCCTCTTCCCCGGTCTAACCCCCGATATATATATATATATACACACACCATATATAGTCCCAATATACCTAAGTAGCCCCTAAAAAAACCCTAAACAACCCCTTCAGTCCCTTATAAGGGTCCCTCCTTTCGTCCCTTGAGTTTAGGGGTTTAGGGGGTTGTAGGGGTTGTGGATGGGGGTTTGTCATGTATTCAGGGCTTCGGCTGGAACGGTTGAAATGCCATCATGGACATAAGTTGAGGACGACGTGCGCAGGTCTAAGGGGCAGACGAGAAGCTTTCGCAAGGGGCCCTATAGGGTTTTTTCAGGGTTGGCCTCAGAAGTCTGCTCCACACGAGAAGGGCTGCAGAGTGAGGCAGAAACAAAGGGTTTGGGGTTTAGGGTTTAGGGTTTAGGGTTTAGGTTTGAGGGTTCAGTTTTCAGGGGATCCTGGAAGAAGCCTGAGTGGATGAGATCCCAGGCTTTTCCCTCCAAAGCACCCAGACCCACAAGCTGCGAGCCGCAGGCCCTACACCCCAAACCCCCTAACCCTAACCCTAAACCCTGAACTCTAAACCCTAAACCCTAAACCCTAAACCCTAAACCCTAAACCCTAAACACTAAACCCCTGGAAGGAGGGGCCTGGGCTCTCCTGCCATCGCGCGGTGCTGGCCAAGAGTTCTGAGGTTTTTGACCGCATGCTGTGCTCGGACATGAAAGAGCCCTGGTTGAGGGTTGAGGGGGGCTTCAGGGCTTCAGGGCTTCAGGGGGTTTAGGGTTTAGGGTTTAGGGTTTAGGGCGTCTGGAAGTTTACGAGCTTCAGGGACCCCTGGGTTTAGGATTTAGGGTTTAGGGGTTCGGGCTTAGAATTTAGGGTTGAGTGTTTGGGGTTGAGGGTTGAGGGAGGATTTGGTGAGGTGTTTAAGGTTTCGGCTTTGGGGTCTAAGGGGCTTGTTCCCGATCAGCATTGCTGTCGAGTTGATCGACTCTTCCTGTCGTGTTTCTTCTTCTCTCGCTCCTCTTGCTCCTCACATGAAGGGTTCAGGGTTCAGGGTTCAGGGTTCAGGGTTTAGGGTTTAGGGTTTAGGGTTTAGAGATGGCTGCCATTGCTTACGGGCGGTTTCTATTTCGAAGGGTTCGCTTTACCAGCTTATCTGAACCCTTGCGAATACGAGGCCATGACTGTTTCCTGTTGTTTCGTGCGGCGTTGTGAGGAATAACTCGAAGTCCCGAATCCATGCCCACCTGTGGTTGAGCGTGCGGTCGAAATAGAGTTTAGGGTTCAGGTTTTAGGGTTTTGTTAAGTCAACCCTGAAACCCCCCGGCCCCAGACCCTCAACCCTCAACCCTCAACCCTTCAGCCTAAGCCCTTAATTCTGAACCCCAATTCCCCCTAAACCCCAACACTGAGAACTGCAAGCCTTACAAGCCTTACAAGCCTCTACTTACCCCAGAAAGCCCCGAAGCCTCCACAAGCGCGACCGCTCGCAACACCGAGGAAGGTTCGGAAAGGCGGCTAGTGCTGCAGAACGTTTGCGAAGACGCTGGCTTCGAATGGTTTCTAGGGTAGTGACCATGCCCTTAGTATGGGCCATTCAATTGCGGAGCCCATAATCTTGCTTGAACACACAAGGGCCCATACTTCAGAACCCTTCAAACAAGGCAAGGGGCCATGTTAGCTACCCTTTTATATGGGGTTTGCTGGTTCTTAGGGTCACGGGCTTTGGGTGTTTTAGGGACTTAACGGGTCTTAGGGGATTTGGGTTTGGGTCTAGGGTTTGAGGGGCTGAGTCGGGCTGAAGGGTTGTGGGATGTGTACGATATTGTACGATCAGGTTTAGGGCTTGGGGGGCTTAGGGTCTCCGGAGGCCCTAAACCCCCTAAAGTGTCGGGGTCCTGGGTTGGGGAGGGTTGGGAGGGTGTGTGTTGCTGTGCTTAGGGCTTCGACACGTGTTCCTAACCTGAGCCCAAAGCCTAAACCCGGAACTAGGCCCTAAACCCTAAACCCTAAGCCCTACACCCTACACCCCAAACCCGAAACCCTAAACCCTAAACCCTATACACTCAACCCTAAACCCTGAGAGCGAGAAAGGGGCCTTGGTTCTCGTAGTTGTCTCCTTCGAAGGACACCCTCAAGGTCTTCCTGGAGCATGTCTACACGGGCAGCTATCCATCAGGAGGAAAACCTGCAGTCCCTGAACCCTAAACCCCAAACCAACCCTAACCCTAAACCCTAAACCCTGTACACTCAACCCTAAACCTCAAACTCCGAACCCCAAATGCCCAAAGTCCCGCGCGCAGGGGCAAAGCTCAGTGTCGCCCAGCTGGGCGAGCTGATGGCAGTGGCTGAGTCTTGCTTCACTCTTCGGTTTTGGGATGGGTTTTGGGTTTGGTTAGGGTTTAGGGTTTAGGGCTTAGGGCTTAGGGTTTAGGGTTTAGGGTTGAGGGTGCTGAAGTTCAGGGATTTGGGGCCCTACAACATCCCCCACCCCCCTCTGTGCAAAGCCCAAGCAAGCCAGGACGGCAACCCATCAGTGCTCACAAGGAACCCCTTCGGCCCAAAAGCTCGGAACCTGAACTGGGTTTAGGGTGTAGGGCTTAGGGTTGAGGGTTGAGGGTGTAGGGTTTAGGGTTTAGGGTTTAGGATTTAGGATTTAGTCCAGAGTCCATGATTTCCATCCTTTCGCCAAAGCCTACGGCCCTATGTGCGTAGATTTGTCGAACTTGGGTACTAAAGCATTCTAAGCGTTACAGAGCTGGCCTACATCTAGCAATTTAGAAGTTTGCTTTGTGCATGCCGGCATTTCAAGACTTTGGATTGTTCAGGTGCTGCAATCTTATGGGAGTTTGCGAAAAGAAGAGATCCCTTTTATAGCCCAAATAGAAGACGATCCGCGTAAGGGACCCCCCAAAAGGCTTCCCCTGTTTTCAGAAACCCCCAATTTTTTTCTCCATTTTTCAAGCTTGGACCTCGTGTAGCAGCCCCCAGGGCACCTTCCATTTCAAGGTTTGAGTATTGGCACTCCTCATAAACATTGGACATGTGTGTCAGTTTTATGTCGTTTAGACTGCGAACCAGCACCGGCGCTTGGTGGCAGACTTGGACAGGATCCCGACGCAGCGGAGCTCTGGGATGATGTTGAGCACGAGGGTTCGATCTCCAGGCGGCCCGACTCCGACTCCTCATCCCGCGAGGAACCGCCGCAGCTCCGCAGACATCGGGGCGAGGCAGATGAAGGCGACCCTGAGTTCTCCAGCTTGACTCAAAAGGAAGCAACTGAACGGAGGAGCTGAAGCAAGCGCGAGAACCTCAGCCGTGTCTTGGAAATGGCAGGGACTGTCCTGAATTTTGCCGTGAGCTTTCGCCTCCTTTCTTCGTCGCTTATTTAACCTTTTCCTTGCCCTCAATGCAGTTGTTGCGTTCTCAGCTGATAATACAGTCTTTGACACAGCGCCGTGTGTTCCCTAACTTCGTCCAATGTCAAATCTTCAGGCTTCTGCGCTCCAATCATTTCATACGTACTACTATACACAGGTATTTTGTTTTTAAGACATTTTACAGAGACCGCGTAGCCAAAACCAAAACAGGAGACTGTGAAGAAATTATGACAATATCATTTTTGATCTAGATTCTCATGTGACTAGAAAGGCTATTCGTGATAATGTGAAATACCTAAGCAACAAGAGACAGCGAGTAGTAGAATTAAAGGCGCCCAAAAGCGTTCTTAGCAAAGTTAATTAAGTAGTTGATTTCTTTGACAGCCGCCGAGCTTCAGTTTTCAAACCGCAGAAAGACTCATACAAAAAAAGAAAGACTCATCACGCTATGACAACAGGAGCACGAGCCAAACAAAAAACAAGAGGCATTAAAAAGGCGGGAAAAGCCGTAGACAAGTTTGAAGCCAAAGCTCCACTGTCGGAAAGAATAGAGCAGCGGAAAGGGCTAGGGAAGGAAAGCAGATGAAGGCTTGATGGCGCATTTTCTGCAAACTTGCGCCAATTCTCAGTGGCATGGTCTATTTGAAAGGTGGCGAAGAGGCGCTTGAGCCTGAGCAAGGAGGGCTTCCTCAAATTGAAGTCGAGAAGGTCAGGGCTCTGGGTGGGGGGCGCGGGGGGGGGGACATTGAAGGCTTTCAAAGGCATTCTTATGCATTCTTGGATGCATTCTTCCAGCTTTGCGTGGACAGGTCTACGTCGCGACTGTCGTTGGCGAGGGTCGCGATGACCATGTGGTCAGGTGGGCTGGGCGCGGGTCAAAACATTCCCTGCGCGGCAAGGCAGTCTTGCTATCCTGAGAAGTTAGCCCTGCAGGCGCAGCAGGGGCAGGTACATCCGATGGCGTGTGGATTAACGAGCCGGCCGGCCATGTTTGCGAAATTCGGTCACCAGCTTGGCCGTTGTTGCGACTCGCAGCATGGCCAGGCGAGGGGCCACGATGTACCGTGACGAGAGTGGCGCGACGCCCCGGAAAGAATCTCTTCGTTAGGGTGGTATAGTTTGTTTACGTTTTGCATGCGCCCTGCGCGCACTGCTCCAACTGCGCGAGTATGACAACGATCAGACATGTGTGTAACTTCCAGCCGAACATACAACCACGCAGTGATGCTTCATGCGCGATGTGAAGCAGAGCACAAGTGCTGTACATGATAATGGGATGCGAATTTGACGGCCAGCACGGTGCGCAACAGTCCTAGGGATGCGAGTTTGATGGCCAGACATGGTGCGCGGCAGACTTTGGCATGCGAATTGGACGACCAGCGTCGTGCGCGACAGGGTTTGATGGCCAGAGCGGTGCTCAGTAGACTTGGGATGCGAGTTTGATGGGGCGTGCGAGAGCTTTGGGAATGCCAGTTTGATGGCGAACGTGGTGTGCGAACGGGGCTTCAAGGAAGCCTTGAGAAGGGTAGGGCTTCTCAATGGGGCTTGAAGGGGCTTCAAGGGGGACTTGAGAACTAGGTGTGCCTCCTCGCTGACCCTCTGACAGCATCTCCGACCTGGTTCTGCTTCGGCAGGGGGCCTGGAAGTGACTCCTCGTTTACCCTCTGACAGCTTTTTTCCGACAAGGCGCTGCTTCGGCGGGGGTTTCACCAGCGCTGGCGCCGGCGGAGGAGCACAGTTCCTCCTGGGGGGCTTGAGAACGTCTGCGGCGGAATCTCAGCAATCTTTGAGAGATGTTTTTTTCCTAAATCAAGGAACTTTCGAAAACTCGCAAACATACTCCACTAAGTATATGCTTCTTTAACACAGAACCGCGCCAAAACCAAAACAGCGATCTTTAAAGTCAATGGCAGAGATGAACATCAAGCAACAGCAAAGGGGTTTGTAGAGACGGTCATAAAACGGAAAATCACAAAGCAATATGATAAATTCCGTTTTAAGCGTGCTATGTCAATCTTAAGAACTGACCCAGAGTTTTTTTTGCGAAATGGCAAAAGGTCATATGTGCGAATACATTGACGCTATAAGAATGGAAAGTGCAAACGCCGCAGAAGGCGTAGCAAACGCCGCAGAAGGCGTAGCAAAAAGTGCCAGAAAAATCAAAACTTAAGAGAGACGATAAATACATCCATACACAACAAATACATTGAAACAGAGATTGACCCAGCTACTCAACAACCAAAGAAGCGCTCGCTAAACAGCGCTACACCGAAAATGCGTGTTGGATAACTTCGCTTTTGGACCACTGCCTCGACCTTATGAGACACAAGCGGGGCTCTCTTTCAAAACCCTAACCCGAAAACACATGCTAGAACTTTTAGGTTCAACCGGAGAAGAGTTGAAAAACAAGGGCGCCAAATCACAAACTCCGCATACTTAATCTGATCTTTCTCCATCTTCGTCAACGTCAGCACCTCATCGAACTCCTTCATCCGTGAACTCTGACGTTTAGGGCTTAGGATGGCTCATGGCCTATTGGGAACCCGTGTTTTTTTTGGTTGCGGGTGCTTTTTTGCTGTGGGTGCTTTTTTTCGGGGGCCTCCCCGGTGAGTGAGTGACCTGGCGCGTGTCGGGGCGCGTCCGCGGCAAAAAAAAAGGCACCCCCCCCCCCCCCCCCCCCCCCCCCCCCCCCCCCCCCCCCCCCCCCCCCCCCCCCCCCCCCCCCCCCCCCCCCCCCCCCCCCCCCCCCCCCTCCTCCCCCCCCCCCCCCCCGCGTGAGCCAAAAAAAAGCGCGCCCCCGCGCCCGCAGCAAAAAAAAATCGCGCCCCCCCCTTCCTCCCCACCCCCCAAGTCATTTGTTTTGCAATTTCCTCCCCAACCCCGTGCCCAATGCCCCTCCTCCTTTAAACTGTGCAAGCGTTTTCAAAGCACTGAATCCTTCCCAAGGCCATCATGCGAGCATTGTGTTTGCAAACGGTGGAGGCAGGGCTGCACCCCGCCCGACCCCCCCCCCCCCTCTTTAAATCCGTGCCAGCTCGATTCTCAGCATATGAATCCTGTCCAAGCCTATCATGCCAGCATTGGGTTTGCAAATTGGGGGGGGCTGCGCCCCCCCCAACCCCCCCGCTTCTTAAAGCCATGCCAGCTTGCTTCAAAGCAAATGAATCGTTTCCGAAACCATCATGAGAGCATTCCCCCCCGCTTGAACACGGGGGGGGGGTCTGCGCTTTTTAGCCGGGCAAACTTGCTTCAACCATACGAATCCCTTCCAAACCCATGATGATGCGAGCATTGTGTTGCAAATGGGGGGGCTGCGCCCCCCCCAACCCCCCCGCTTTTTTTTAGCCGGCAAGCCTGCTTCAAAGCTTACGAATCCCTTCCAAACCCATGATGCGAGCACTGTGTTTTCAAATGCGGCGGTCTGCGCAGCCCCCAACCCCCTGAAAAAAGAGGGAATATATGCTTGCTTTCCTACGAAAATTCAGACCTTATAGTGGCAGTTGAATTTTCCGTTTAAAAATAGAGATATAAACGTCTTCTTAGTAAAGAATCGAGAAAATAGAGCTTGTGTTATGAGACATGAACAAAAACACTTGTTGTCTACGAGTCACAGATAGAGATAATGCATGTACTCTTATGACAATATAGAGAATTAGCTTTTCATGTATTCCTCTCTCTGAAAATACTGACAAAATAATAAAACTATAGAACAATGTTTCCTATGACAACATAGAGGAAATAGAGGCTTTCATACGAAAATATAGCGAAACTACAAAGTGTTTTCATATTAAAATGTAGAGGTCTTGATATTCAAATATAGAGAATAGAGGTTTTCATGTTCAAATGTTAAGACAATGGAGGTTTGCCTATTCAGAGACAGAGAAAATACTGGGCTTCCTATTAAAATAGGACAAGAGGAACAAAAACACTTTTAATTGCAAGTCACATATTGAGGTAACACAGAGAATAAGTTTCTCATGTATTACTCTCTCATGTCTTCCTCATTAAATATAGAGGAAAACTATGACGATATAGACAAAAATAGAGAGAAATAGAGGTTTTCGTTATAAAATATACAGACATAGAGGTTTTCGAATTGAAGTAGAGGTTTTCGTGCTAAATGTAGAGAAAATAGAGGTTTTCATATTCAAATATAGAGAAGAAAGAGGTTTTCCTATTCAAATAATTTCAAATATATAGAGAAGAAAGAGGTTTTCCTATTGACAATTAGAGAAAATAGAGCTTTTCATAGTAAAATATAGAGAAAACAGCAAAAACGCTCCGCACCCGCAGCAAAAAAAAACGCGCCCCCACGGCACCCGCAACAAAAAAAAACGCGCCCCCGCACCCGCAGCAAAAAAAGAAAGCGCCCCCCGCACCCGCAGCAAAAAAAAAAGAACGCGCCCCCGCACCCGCAGCAAAAAAAAAACGCGCCCCCGCACCCACAGCAAAAAAAACACCCGCAACAAAAAACACACTCTTACCATGGCCTATTGGGGGGTAGGGTTTAGGGTTTAGGGTTTAGGGTTTGGGGTTTGGGGTTTGGGGTTTGGGGTTTGGGGTTTGGGGTTTGGGGTTTGGGGTTTGGGGTTTGGGGTTTGGGGTTTGGGGTTTGGGGTTTGGGTTTGGGGTTTGGGGTTTGGGGTTTGGGGTTTGGGGTTTGGGTTTGGGGTTTGGGGTTTGGGCTTGGGGTTTGGGGTTTGGGGTTTGGGGTTTGGGGTTTGGGGTTTGGGGTTTGGGGCTTGGGACTTGGGGCTTGGGGTTTGGGGTTTGGGGTTTGGGGTTTAGGGCCTTTGTTACGCTGAGGAGATGTACGGCTTTCCCACGCTGGTCAACGCGGCAGGCGAGCAGTTGAGTGCGGCGGCGGCTGGGACAGATTTCTCGCATGACCGGTTGTCAGGTTGCGGCCCTCTTTGTGTATATTATATATCATATATCATGTATCATATATAATAACAAAAGTATATATATATATATATATATATGTACATATGTAGAGGAGAAAACCCTGTTTGTAGACGATCCTGCGCTTAGAAGCCAAACCCCACGCGCTTGGGGGTTTCCGAAATTGCGGGTACCTTGTTGGGGTCCTTATTATAAGGGAATCCTGATATTTGGGGTCCATATTCGGGGTCCCTCATTTCCGTAAGCCCAAGCCTTTTTCAACCCTGGGTTGCGATGTAGCCCCTTATACTAACAGGCCTTAATAGGGATTATAAACAGGGGGTACTACTGCTATAACCAGTATTAAGGATCGTTAGAAAAAGGGGGAACATCCCAAACCCTGGGCTCCAAACCGGACACGGCCGGTCCCGAGCCGTGCTCGTCTTGAATGCCCGCCCTCTAGGGTCCGGGGCTCAGGGCTTGAAGTTTGTGGGCTTGTGTTTACAAAGCAGAAGAGCCCCCTAAACCCTAAGCCCTAAGCCATAAACCCTAAACCCTCAACGTTAAAAGACCATGAGGTCAACCCTGCGAACGTGCCGATGGTCCTGGCGGAGATGCGTAAGTTTAGGCCGAGGGCTTCTTGGGGATTTGGGATAGGTTTTTGGTTTAGGGGGGGTGAGGTGTTAGGTTGTAGTTTTGAGGTTGAAGGTCTGCTGTTTTTGTTTGGCTTGCTGGCTTGAGTCCTTGCACGCGTGTAACATACATACATATTGTGTTTCTTAAAGTCTTAGTAAAGTTACAACTATGCTTGTTATGCCAATTAGTATTGTGAGGTTGTGTTTAGCCCCAACTTACCACAACTTCTATGGTTTGCACTCACGGAAACTGCCAACGCCTTAGGAAAAACTCTAACTGACTACGTTACCCTCTGACACCATCCCTGCACCTGTAGGCACCAGCCGCGCATTCAGAAGTTCATTGCGGAGATCACGCAGAAGATCAAGGCATGGCCGCCGAAACAGTGGCACCACTCAAGCTATTCGAGGATTCGAGGCCGAAGCCCATGCTTAGTGAGGGATCCGACCCTGGGTACTGAGCTCGAAACCCCCCTTCTCCTGAGTGCAGGAGAACGCCGACTTGCTGGAAGCCCTGGTGGCGGCTTGCTGAGGAGCACGCCTCCTCACTCCACCCCGCCGTCCCTAACGCCACCTACCTGAATCCGGATACAAACTGAAACTCTCACCTCAATAATGCAAGCCTGATTGAAGCCCTTCAAGACATTTAGAGGGCATGATGTGCGGGGCGCCGTGACACTGTCGTACAGTTTGCAGTGAGATGGGCAATGCCGAACGGGCCTGGGAGCGCTTTGAAGCAAAAGAGAGGGTTGAGGGTTGAGGGTTGAGGGTTCAGGGTTCAGGGTTGAGGGTTGAGGGTTGAGGGTTGAGGGGATGGTTCTTTCAGGGTTGAATAGTGTTCATGGCTCTTTTAGGTTTGGAGGGTTTCCAGCGTTTGTATGGTTTCGAAATGAGAATTTGTTGCAGTGGGGGTTTTCCCCTAAACCCTATACCCTAAACCCTAACCCCTAAACCCTAAACCCTAAACCCTAAACCCTAAACCCTAAACCCTAAACCCTAAACCCTAAACCCTCATCCCAACGCCCTAGACCCTAAATAGGGGCTTGGAAGTGCATCAGCTCTTTCTAAGTTGGCGTTGGTGCCAGAGCTCAGTAGCTTGAGCCAAACCCTGGGGTGCTTGACGCAATCTTTTTGAGCAGAGGGTTTAGGGTTTAGGGTTTAGGGTTTAGGGTTTAGGGTTTAGGGTTTAGGGTTTAGGGTTTAGGGCATCTCGGAATCTCGGGCATCTTTGCAGTTGTGTGGTGAGCTTCAGCGATGAGTCTTGTTGGCTATCCGACCTTGTCTCCCCCCTCTCTGGCGCCAGCTCTCGACATGCGCTTGCCGCATCTGCTTGTGAATGTGCGTGAGGACGGCCATCACAAACCTGCAGATCAGGTGCGGGAGTTTATCTTGTGTTTCCAGGACATCCCTCTATCTCTGCCGGTGCACCAAGTGCTTCGAATGATTGAGGTGCAGCTGTTGGGAGCTCTGCGCGAGCAATCCAAAAGAAAGATGGATCCGCAATCAGCACAACTGGTCTTGGCAAATGCCGGCATGACCATGGTGGACAACATGCGCGGTGACTTTCACGTGATGCAGGCAGAGCCAGCCGGGCGCCGTCGGGGTCCCAGCCGGGCGTCGGAGCCACAGGCCCAGTTCCTGACGCCGGAGGAGCGGTCAACCCAGGAGGAGGCAGAGCGGGAGCGTGCGGCGCTGCGCGCTCAGGTGCGGTCCAGGGTCCGGATGCTTCGGTCCACCGGCGAGAGGGTGGACTCCGATGAGGAGCTGGATAAGGCGGAGAGGGAGCGCGGCTGGACCCTTCCGTCCGGGTGGCGTGCTGAGCAGCCCAGCTTGGTCGATTTCCTTCCGCCGTATTTCAACCGCGAAGGGAAGCCCGAGCTCTTCAACCTGGTCTCGGGCGATGCGCATCGTTTCTGGGAGGTGCTGGGCTGTCCTGATAAGCTCTTGAACCCCACGAGCGTGGCAAACGGCCAGATCCTCTACGGCCTTGTGGAGGCTAAGGCCAAGCTTTGCGAGGAGCTGTGGAGGATATACCAGGGCAAGCCACGGAAAGGCGCCGATCTCAAGGCAGAGGCCCGGACCGTTTTCGATCATCCACAGGCTGCTCAGGGGTGGGGACAGACCTCGGGCCGCGTGGCCAATCCGGTTCATGACGTGGTGGTCAGAGCTCAAGTGATGGGAGCTCCGGAAGAGATCCGGGCAAAGGCGCAAGCAGTTCTGGAGGAGTTGGATCAGCTCGTGCAGCGCGTGCACGGAGACTGCGCCACAACGCCCGAGGCAGGGCCAGAGGAGGAGGAGCTCAGGGCAGCTCTTTACACTGCACTCAAGGACCAGAAGGCTCAGCTTTTGCTGGAGTGGCATCCCGACAAAGGCCGCACGGGCAAGAGTCCTCAAGAAGCGAAGTCCATGACACAGCTGCTCATCCCGTTGTTTCAACGTATCTTCAAAGTGCTTGGCCGAGAGGAGGTCAGGAATGGCATTCTGCCCAACTAGGACTGCCATGACTGGGCTTCCAAGATGCAGCAAGCGCGCAATGTTCGCCATGGTCGCGCCCGTCGCTGTCGGAAACATGTACTGTACAGAGCGTAATTGAACCCTCGCCGCTCGCTGGTGGCTGCTTGTCTCCAAGTTGGAGGCTGTGCATTGTCGCGACGGGCTGCAACTTTTCTTACGGCTAAGTGGCGGTCCCTGAGCTCGAGGTGCATTGTTGTGTGTATGTATCAACACATGTTGCGACAATCTGTACGAAGATCCTTCTTTAACGTTATTCAGAATGATGATTCCCTTCTGTTTAACCAGCGCCATTTGGGGGTACGTCAGTACCACCCCTGCACCCAAAGCCCTAAGCCCTCAGCCCTAAGCCCTAAACCCCAAACCCCAAGCTATACAGGCGTTCTGTTGGTAGTTCGGGAGACCCCATTTTGAGACCCTTTGCGACACAGCCGCGGGTCACAACTCCTTGCCTCCAGCAAAGGGCCTAAAAGGAGCCTTGCAGGGTTTAGGGTTGGGTTTAGGTTTAGGGTTTAGGGTTTAGGGTTTAGGGTTTAGGGTTTAGGGTTTAGGGTTTAGGGTTTAGGGTTTAGGGTTTAGGGTTTAGGGTTTAGGGTTTAGGGTTTAGGGTTTAGGGTTTACGGTTTACGGTTTAGGGTTTAGGGTTTAGGGTTTAGGCTTTAGGGTTTAGGGTTTAGGGTTTAGGGTAGAGGGTTTAGGGTTTAGGGTTTAGGGTTTAGGGTTGAGGGTTGAGGGTTGAGGGTTGAAGGTTGAGGGTTGAGGGTTGAGGGTTGAGGGTTGAGGGTTTTGCCTGCAATTGCCATGTTTCTTGTTATGGCTACCGATCCTAGAAGTCCTTCACCCTAAACTCTAAAAGCCCATGAACCCTCTAAACCCTAGCCTTAATCTCTAAACAGGGCCCAAGCCTCAACCTAAACCCTAAACCCTAAACCTTAAACCCTAAGGGTTTACGCGAAAGCAGTGGCACCCTAGAATCCGCCGGGTTTGCACGTCCACTTCTCGACTCGTCCCGGTGAAGTCGTTGTGGAACGCTACGTGAATCAGCGCTCCCATGATTTTTTGTATCCCAGTTGGGTTTAGGGTATAAGGGTTCCTACTATACGACGCAGCCTTATATGTAGGGTACCTCAAGGGTACCATTAACTGTAGAATACAAAGAAGTTGATGCTCATGCTAGCAGCCTGGGACCTTGAAGCTTAAGTCCTTGTAGCCTGGAATCCTGAACCTTAAGCCCTTGGAAGATCGAGATCCTTTACGCCCGAGCACCCTATGACCCCGAAATTTAGGGTTGAGGGTTCAGGCTTTAGGGTTTAGGGTTTAGGATAAGGGTGTAGGCCTATAACCCCAAAAGTACTCCGTACATCCTGGGCCCAGGGGAAGCAGGGAGAAAGCTGCGGCTGCCGGGTCTGGAGCAAAGGCAAAGAGCAGGATCAGCTGCAAGGGCTTCAGGCTGTAGGGGGTCTCCGAAGCCCTACGCCCTAAACCCGACACCTTACACACCCTAAACCCGAAAAAAGGGTACCCTAAACCCTAAACCCCAAACCCTAAACCCTAACCCTAAACACTAAACACTAAACACTGAACCCTTTTGGGGTTTTGCAGGGTTTAGGCTGAGGGACGAGTCGGAATTGGAGATTGCAACGATTGTGCAGGGGTTGATGTTGTTGCGTCAGGCTGTACGTCTGGTTGAAAGTCTCAGCTTGTGATTGCGGCGGCGGTCCTTTTCGCAATGCCTTTCTTATCGTCTTCGCCATTTTTGTACCGCTGGTTGTGAGGATGATTTTATGACCACATATCGGCATCTCGGCAGTTGATACTCGACAGTCTTGTCGCACCTGGAGTATAGCACCAACAGGCAGATCAACCAATGACAAGATGAAACATCATCTTTGGCACTATTCTCGTGGTTCTTGTAGCAGAGTAGCCTGATGCAGCTTGTGGCTCGTTGCCCGTTCCCGGACCTAGAGAAGGCCCTCAGTCCGCTTTTTGTTAAGGGGGGTTCCCTTATAAGGACCTTGAAGCCAAAAACGGCAAACTTTTTCTTCCTACATTACCCTTGGGTCTAGATGTTCGTCGTGTTGTTTGATCTGAGCATATCTAGTCACCAGAAACTCCTATATCTGGACATCTGCGTAGTCGACATCTCCAAGGACCAAGGTTTTGGGACCCTAAACCCAAAACCCTTAACCCTTAACCCTAAACCCAAAACCCAAAACCCAAAACCCTAAACCCTAAACCCTGAACCCTTCAGGGTTTCGGGTTTGGGGACCTCCAGCCGTAAACCCTAAGCCCTCGAGCCCTAAACCCTAGAGCCCTAAAGCCCTGAGACCCTAAGCTGTGAACTCCCGTTTGCCGCAGGATCCCCAAGCAGATGCGTGGAGAGTGGGGGACAAAAAGAGTTGGGGAAGAGCCGACTCTTGGGGCCCATGTCGCTAGGGTTCTTCTTCCCAGTGTAGGGTTCAGGGTTTAGGGTTTAGGGTTTAGGGTTTAGGGTTTAGGGTTTAGGGTTTAGGGTTTAGGGTTTAGGGTTTAGGGTTTAGGGTTTAGGGTTTAGGGTTTAGGGTTTAGGGTTTAGGGTTTAGGGTGTTCTTGAAGTTGTTGTTGTTCGGCTTGCATGGCACCAAGACCCCAGACTCCAAGCATCGCCCTAAACCCTAAACCCTGGGCCCTCAAGCCTCAACCCTCAACCCTAGCCCTAAACCCTAAACCCTACACCCTAAACCCTAAACCCTAAGCCCTAAGCCCTAAACCCTAAACCCTAAACCCTAAACCCTAAGCCCTAAACCCTAAACCCTAAACCCTAAACTCTGAGCATGGCAGAACGCCCGCTTCGTGGGCAGCCCGGTCCGCAGCCCATACTTCGGTGGCAGCCCTTACAATGTGGGCGCCCTCGGAGTTTTGGGTTTAGGGTTTAGGGTTTTAGGGTTTGGGTTTAGGGTTTGGGGTTTCGGGTTTGGGGTTTGGGGTTTTAGGGTTTTAGGGTTTTAGGTTTTAGGGTTTTTGGGTTTTTGTGTTTTAGGGTTTTAGGGTTATCGGGTTTTCGGGTTTTAGGTTTTTGAGTTTAGGTGCTGGAAAGGGCTTAAGATTTTTTAGGGGTTTAGAGTTCAGGGTTGAAGGGTGTCAGGGGCGGCGGGGGGGAGGGGGGTAGGGAGAGTTTTCGGTGTGCTGGTTTAAGGGATTTAGGTGTTGAGGTTTCAGGCTTTAAGGTCTAGGCTGAGTTTGGGCGGCGGGCTTTTGCCTTGGTTCGCTTTGCGTCTTCTTTGGGTGGTTTGGGTTTTTTTGGGTTCTCGTTCCCAAGCCCTAAAGCCCCTAGACCCTAAACCCCAAACCCTAAGAACGCCCAGGTTGTGCTGGGTTGAAGGTCCTCAGGGCGTAGGGCCTGCGCGCTACACCTGACACCCCTTAAAGAAACCCTAAATCGCAACCCTCAGAAAGGGGGGGGCAGGGGGGGGTTTAGGGCTTAACCCGAAGCAACCCTTTGGACCCTAAGCCCTAAAGCCCTACACCTCAACAAGCCCTAACCCAACAAACCCTACACCTGACAGTCTGAGCTCTGTGAAGCATAATGGCGCCTTGGGGGCCAAGAGCAAAGCCAAGAAGCAACCAAGGGTCTTTGTTTTTAGGGTTTAGGGCTTAGCGGGAAGGTTCTGATTTCGGGTTGGAGTTTTAAGTTTAGGGCTTATTATGTACCACGCCGTTTAATCTGTCCTCACTGTGCTAAGCTTTCTGTTTGAGTACCCGGTTTTAGGGTTGAGGGTACACCCTAGAACCTAAAGCCGTTTGGAGGGCTTTGGGCTTTGGAAAGTCAGGCGGCTGGCTACGTTGGTAGCCCGAGCTCTCACCCGATGAGTGTCACACCAAGGGGGGGCAGGGTTCAGGGTTTAGGTGGCAAAAAGAGTTTAGGTGTTAAAACTTAGGGCGCGGGGGCTTCAGTAGATTTTGCAGCTTGGATTCACAGGGATTAAGGGGAATATGAGAGGGCAGAGGTGGGTGACTCTCAATTAAACCCTAAACCCTAAACTCTAAACTCCAATCCTAAACCCTAAACCCTGAAGCCTGAACTCTGAACCGTGAACCCTAAACCCCACGTCTTAAATCTTCAGCTCCTACATCCTAAGCCCGAGAGAGTTCGGCTCAAGTCTTTCCAAGCTCTGAGTTCAGAGAATTCAGGACTTAGGGTTCAGGGTTCAGGGTTTTTTTTAGGGTTTATAGGGTTCAACCCGGAACAATAAACCCCCGAGGCCCTCAACCCCTACTGTCCGGGGACTTAAGTTACTGAAGTCCCCGGACACCAGGCCCAAAGCCCTTAATCCGCCAGGGAAAGCTGGGCCTGTAGATCTCTTCGGGGGCTTTAGGGTTTTGGTCTTGGGCCTTAGGGTTTTGGGGTTTTGGGGTTTTGGAGTTTTAGGGTTTTGGGGTTTTGGGGTTTTGGGGTTTTGGGGTTTTGGGGTTTTGGGGTTTTGGGGTTTTGGGGTTTTGGGGTTTTGGGGTTTTGGGGTTTTGGGGTTTTGGGGTTTTGGGGTTTTGGGGTTTTGGGGTTTTGGGGTTTTTGGGGTTTTCGGGGTTTTCGGGGTTTCGGGGTTTCGGGTTTTCAGGTTTTCGGGTTTTCGGGTTTTGGGGTTTTGGGGTTTTGGGGTTTTGGGGTTTTGGGGTTAAGGGTCTGGGACCTCAGGGTTGGAATGGCTTGAGACCTTTGAGGTTTAGGGTTTATGGCTTAGGGTTTCCAGGGTCTGGGGCTTTAGGGTTTAGGGGCTTCGGGGTTTTTTGTTTCTGGCCTCAAGCTTCTTCAAGAAATCCTCTGATGAGCTTCCGAAGGATAAACAGAATAGTCTTTGTAGGTGAGCTATGCGCAGGGTTTAGGTTAGGGGCCCAAAATCCGAAAGCAGAGGCCGTCTAGACCAAAGCTCCTTGTTGGGTTGAAGGGTACAGTCTTACGAATTAGGCCCTTGCTAGGCCCTGCGAGGCCTTCAAGTAAGGTCCTTCTCCCCAGAACAGCAATGAGCTCACTACGACAACAGCGACACGCGCTAAGCCCCCTTGTGCCACAATCCCCCTAAACCCTAAACCCTAAACCCTAAACCCTAAACCCTAAACCCTAAACCCTAAACCCTAAACCCTAAACCCGAAACCCTAAACCCAAATCCCGAACCACTCTAAGGTGATCGCAGCCCAGGCAGTCCCTAGGTTGTCAGGGCCACAGCTGGGGCATCAGGGCTGCTGTGCTTGGAAGTTGTTTTGACTTAGTAAGTAGGGTTTGGGGTTTAGGGTTTCGGGTTAGTAAGGTGGGTTGTGGGAATGTGTCTAGGGGATACTACGTAGACTTACTAAGTCAAAAGAGCTCCAAGTACCCCTCTCAGCACTCGAAGGATCATGGGTATCTGTAAGTGGGACTTTACGTATTAGGGCGATACCGACAGTTAACCTAATATAGGGGCATTAGTATTTGTATTGGGGTTTCGGGGTTATTCTGCACAACAACATGGGGACCACAGGGGGAATACTATTAGTATTTATTCTTATTCCGACCCCTATAGCACTTGAATGCCTTCAAGAACTGCACCTGCTTATGAACCTTCAAGCAAGAACAAGTGCAACTCCAGTCGAGCGAACTGCGACAGGCCTACTGAAAGCTACTGCCCCCCCCCCCCGCCCCGCCCGACTACACCGTCTCACACCACGTCCAGCTTCCGGGCAGGTCTGTTGTAGCGTCCGCGCTCACCCTGTGGTTTCCTCCTGTCCATGCCCAGGAGAACAACGCTCTCTTCCACACGCTCGGGTGGTAGCAAGTGCCCGGGCTTCTCCCATCAGAGACGCCTCAATCACAGCGACAGCACGGAAGAAGAATGTACAGCTGATCGTTGCCTGACGTAGGCAACAACGGTGCCTAAGCCATGAGAGCAGCACAACCCAGCCGCTGCAAGAGAAAAAGCAGCACCCGACACACCAACAACGCAGAGTTGCTTTTGTGAGGGGACTGCGAAGCTCCAAACGTTAAATGTTTCAGAGCCAACCAGGGTTCAGACTTGCAGCACATAGTCATTGAAGCTGGTTGCTCTCTCCGATCTCCTGGTTCAAGCCGAGCCTGCCTCCTTGTTTACGTACCGAAGGCAAGCGATTTCAACATCGTGTGCATGCACGGATGACGCCATACCCTAAATACCAAACCCTAAACCGGAAGTGTAGGTGTTTGAGGGTTACACCACTTGCCACAGCACACATGTGAAGTTAAGATGTCACGCCCTGGAGAGTTGCCCATATGCAACCCTAAGCCCTGAACCCTACACTCTAAACCCTAAACCCTAAACCCTAAACCCTAAACCCTAAACCCTAAACCCTAAACCCTAAACCCTAAACCCTAAACCCTAAACCCTGAACCCCAAGCTGGCCCAAACCCTAAACCCTTCAACCCTGCACCTACGCCGGGTTTAGGTTTTAGGGTTTAGGGTTCAGGGTTCAGGGTTTAGGATTTTACGGCCACAGTCTTGGGGTACTGGCCACCGGTGTGCGTAGCTGCTGCTGCATGGAGGGACTTTGCAGGCACGGGCCTGAACCGCAAACCGTAAAACCGTACAGGTTCGGGTTCAAGAGCTACACCCTAAACCCTGAAACCTAAACCCTTAACCCATCTTAACCCTAAGCCTTTAGGATTTGGGGCTTAGGGTTGGGGCTTTAAGTGATTTAGGGTGCTTGAGCTGGTGGCTTCAGCGGCTCGGGGGTTTACCTGAGTATGACCTTATTTCCCATGGAGAAGGTAGGGCCGAGGAGGGGGGGGCATCTAGGGCCTTGAACCCTGAAACCAGCCTCAGAAACAGCTGAACAGCTTAACCTGAGACCCGAAACCCCTCAACTCTGGGTTGTTTGGGGTCGGGGTTCTGAACCCCCGAGTGCTCAGCTCACACCCTGAGTTCGGGTTGCTGTTCACGAGCTACTTAGAAGATGCCATCCTATGGGTAACGGTTTAGGGAATTGTAGTTGGGGGTTTAGTATGCGTAGTCCATCATAGTCTGGTTTCCTCCTTACGTACAGGTCCCTAGGCATCGCAGGCGGCCCTCCATGCGCAGGACGGGCTTTGTTGAATGGCAGAGTTTGGGGTTTGGAGTTCCAGGATCAAGGGTTGCGCCGGGCTTAAGACAACCCCAAACTCCCCATGGAAGCTTTAGAATAGTCAAAGACAACCCCCTATACAAGAGCAGCTAGAGCTTTGAAGCAGGCTTTAGGATAATTAGGGCCAAGAGTTGTTAAGATTTAGTCCTTTGTGGCCCTGTCCTGAGCTCTAAGCCCCAAACCCTCGGCCCTGTTTTGCGCACGTTACCTTAGGTTTCGCCTCTTCAAACCAAACAAGGGCACCCTGCTTTCTTCTAGCTTACTGTGGGTTCGGAGGGCAGACTTCAAAAGCCCGAAACTTCAAAGCTTAGATAGTTGTCCCTCCCCCCCCCCCCCCCCCCCCCCCCCCCCCCGTCCTGGCAAATAGTGTTCACGTGCGCAGCTGGCAGCTCAAAACATCTCAAAAGCATGCCACGCCATAAATCGCTGAAATGTGGCCCCCCCCTCCTGAACCCCAAGGGTCCCCCAAAACCCTGAACCCTACACCCTCCCACCCCAGAGACTCTCCGGGACCTAACAGAAGCCCAAACCGCAAACCTTAACCCTGAAGCCTACAATCCCCCTCATCAGCCCTAAGCCCTAGACCTTAAATCCTAAGCCCTAGGCCCTGAGCCCTATCCCCAAACCCTCAAAGCCCTGCACCAGACTTCAGCCCTCCCACAACCCTAAACCCTAAACCCTAAACCCTAAGCCCTAAACCCTAAAGCCTAAACCCCAAACCCTAAACCCGGATGGTCACGGTTGCATGAGCTCCCTGCTCTCGCCTCTACTGGAGTCAGAGCCTGCGCGACCCATGGCGTACACTTGCGCTGGCCACTTTGCCGGCCCCTGTCAGCTGAAGTTTAGGGGTAGGGTTTAGGGTTTAGGATTTAGGGTTTAGGGTTTAGGGTTTAGGGTTTAGGGTTTGGGGTTTAGGGTTTAGGGTTTAGGGTTTAGGGTTTAGGCAGTAGCGCTTAGGGTTTAGGGTTTAGGGGTTTGGGTTTAGGGTTTAGGGCTGAGAGGATGTCGGTTTCGGGGGCAGTCGCATGCAAGGAGCGCGTCTCTACACCCCGTGGCCTCAACCCTTGACCCTGAACACTGTGCCCTAAATGTCTTGGTTTAAGGTCTCATGTTCATAGTCCTAGGAATCAGGGGTTTAGGGTTTAGGGTTTGCAAAATGTAACCCTAAACCCTAAACCCTAAACCCTAAACCCTAAACCCTGAACCCTAAACCCTAAACTCTAAACCCTAAACCCCAAACCCGAAACCCCAAACCCTTCGACGCCGTGAGCCCATGGACCCGAGACCGAAGCGTGGAGCAACCAGAAACCACGAACCCCCCCCTCATCCTATCATCCTAAAATCTATAATCCTAAACCCCTAACCCCAAAACCTCTAAACCGTCTAAACATGTCTAAACCCTAAACCCTTAAACCCTTAAACCCTAAAACCTAAACCCTAAACACTAAACCCTAAATCCCTAAACCCTCAACCCTTAAAACCAAACCCTAAACCCTAAATCCCTAAAACCTCATCCCTTAAAAGCCTACAAACCCTGTAAGAACCTGAGCTCAGGCCTAGCTCTCATCGTGTTGGTCGCGCTCATTTGGGTGGCAGCTTCGCAGCTCATTGCAGCTTGCCTTTTGGAGGTTTAGGAGTTTAGGGTTTAGGGTTTAGGGTTTAGAGTTTAGGGTTTAGGTTTAGGGTTTTGGAGGTTTAGGAGTTTAAGGTTTAGGGTTTAGAGTTTAGGGTTTAGGTTTAGGGTTTTGGAGGCTTAGGAGTTTAGGCTTATAAAGTTTAGGGTTTAGGGTTTAGGGTGTACGGGTAAGGGTTTAGGAGTTTACGATTCTAGGGTTAAAGGGTTTAGGCCTTTAGGGTCTTAGGGGTTTGTAACGCTTCCGGTTACCCGAAACCCTAAATCCTAAACCCAAAACGAAGCAACAGCTGCTGGCCACCCTGGTTTATGGGTGGGATGCGGGAACTTTAGGATCCCCAAGGACGAACCTCAAACAGCCGAGGAGACCATCTTCAAGGACCAGTCCTTCGACCACCCCTACTTCCTGACCTACTTCAACACATGCGGCGTTTGGGCTTCCAATGCGTTTTGTGGGTAGGGTTTAGGATTTCGAGCTTTGTTGAAGCTTCATGGGCTGCTACACACATGAAGTCTCAAGTAGGCCAAGCCCTAGCAGCCTAACACGCTACCACCCCACCACCCAACACCCTCTCCTTAACACCCGAACACCCTACCACCACCCTAACACCCCAGCACCACCCTAACACCCTAACATCCTGACACCCCAACGCCCCAACACCCGAACACCCTAACACCCGACCACCCTACCACCCTACCACCGTACCACCCTACCACAGTACCTCCCTACCACCCTAACACCCTCACACCCCTAAATCCTTTGAGGCTTCACACTATGGCTCCTGGCTTCGGCCTGCAAGCAACGCCGGCTCCGGGGGGCAGGCCGGTTGCAGAGGTAGGCTCACGTTCCCTCAGGGTCTGCTGTCCTATTGAAGCTCAAAACGTCTGCCTAAACCCTAAACCTTCAAACCCTAAGCCCTGAACCCTTTGCTGAAACCCCTTCATCTCAGCATCTTTACCCCCCCCCCCCCCCCCCCCGGAAATTCAAACTTTACCGGGGTGTGCCAGTGCTGACGTTTAAACAATGCACGGGCTCGGGATTTACGGAGGAGTCGGGTTTTCGTGCCCAGCACTGAACTGCGCGTCCTGGCCCAGAAGCCCTGAACCCCTAAACCCCCCCTAACCCCTAACTCCCCCCCTAACCCCTAACTCTCTACACCCCTGCACCCCTACACCCCCTAAACCCACCGCCCCCTAAACCTCTAAAGCCAACCCCCAAAACCCCTACACTCCCTAAACCCCTCCCCCTAAACTCCTGAACCGTTAACCTCCAAACCCTCCTTGCAAGGTTCCGACGGGGTGTCCAGTGTGCAGCTGAGCGAGAGAGCCCGCAGTGTCCAAGCTGGCAAGCGATTTAGGGCTTAGGGTTTAGGGTTTAGGGTTTAGGGTTTAGGGTTTAGGGTTTTGGTTAGTGTTCAGGGTTTTGTTTAAGGAGGTCGTGGTAGCCCAGTGGTGCCTTAAAATTCATTTGTTGGTTCAAGGTTCCCTTGTTATGTAGCCAACCCCAAAAAAAGGCAAATTGGGGCCTTAATAATTAGAAGAGGGTTTTGGGGGCGAGTATACTATACTCATACAGGGACCATGAGGGAATACCATTAGTAATTATTCCGACCCCTAGATCCTAAACCCTAAACCCTAAACCCCAAACCCTAAACTCCAAACCCTAACCCGAAACAGCGTACCCTTATTGCAATATGGTTGCTGGGCCACCCAGAGGCCCCGAGAGTAGAATTTTTGACCCGAAGCCCTAAGCTCTAAGCACTACCCCCTACTTGGAGGTTCATGGTACTTATGAACCAATTATAACTGTACTTATAGCCCACTTAGAAGCCTCTGAAGTGCCCTAATATGGTGATAAGTACAGTTATAAGTACAGTTATAATTGGTTAATTAGTACCATGAACCTCCAAGTAAGCCTGGAACTCGAAAATCTTTGAAACTTGGGATGTTCCCCCTTATACGAACCAGTCCCTAATAGGGGTTATAGTGCAATTCCTATTAAGGAATGGTAGTACAAGGGGGAACATCCCAATTTGTGGCCCACATGTATGCTGGACTTGCGAGGTATGTTTTTTTGGTCACTTTCATGAAGCCGTAAACCCCAAACCTTCAGGCCCAGACCCCTAACAAACCACTAAACCCCTAACAAACCACTAAACCCTGAACCCTTGAGCCCCCACAATCCCGTAAACCGCACAAGCCCACAACCCCAACCTACCCCGCCCCCCCCCCCCAAACCAGAAGTGGGGTTTATACAACCCTGAACCCTAAACCCTGAACCCTAAACCCTGAACCCTAAACCCTGAACCCTGAACCGAACCCTAAAACCCGAAAGTCACGAAAGGCGACTCGCTGATGGAGCAGCCTCCCGACAACCCCAGTGCCAGCAGTCGCCTACGGAAGTATGGCAACTGGCTTGCACGTTTAGTGTTTAGTGCCTTGGGCTTAGGGTTTAGGGTTCAGGGTATAGGGTCATCATCTTCGCTTTGCACTTAAGACGTTCAGGGGTCTAGGGTTCCAGGGTTTAGGACTTGCCGAGCGAGGGTTGGGGTGGGGGTTTTGACAGGGTTCTGGGTGTTAGCTTGCGCGACACAACTGATTCACAGATCCTGCGGCTCGCAAAACTGCTCAAATCTTCACCCATTCACTGGCGCAGCTTGCTATTGCGATACTGTATCGTTTGGATCGACCTGGGCCCTAAACCCACACCCTACTGAAGACTTTGCTCTGTTCCGTCCTGGGTCCCACCCCAAAGTCCTTCAACCCGCGACTAGCGACAGAAATCATCACCATGTTCAAGGGGTTTGAGTAAGATATAGCTGTCCAAAGTCCAAATTGAGTCCAGATTGTCTGCGTACATAGAGCCCAGCATATCCCTTACAAGAAAACTAGGGCTAACTTGATAGAATCCCTCGAAAAAGGGTCAGAAGGAGGCCGCACTTCGAACAACCCTCACATCCCCTGATCCTCTGCCCTGAATCTTAGGGCTTAGGCTTTAGGGTTTACGGTTAGACTAAACCAAGCGCAGGGAAGATGGCGCTTGTCATCAGCCCGGCGTGGCTCCTGGCTGCTTCGCTGATGTCACAAAGCTTGTTGGGTTTGGGGTATAGGGGTCAATGTTTAGGGTTTAGGGTTTAGGGCTAGGGGGGGTCTTGGCCTGTAGAGAGTATGTGCGTGGGCTAATGTAAAATTACATGTGCCTGATTGAGGGCGCTTTCAGGACTTTGACAAGTGGGTTTGAAGAACCCTATCCGCTTCTTCATCCATATGCATTATATATATATATACACATACGTACGTGCGTACGTACATACTATATATATATATATGTATATATATATATATGCACATCTGCAAAAACTGTATGCAAGGAAACAACCCGAAACCCTAAACCATAAGCGCTTACCCCATTGCTCTCGTTCAATGGGTGTAGGGTTTAGGGTTTAGGGTTTAGGGTTTAGGGTTTAGGGGGTTTGACTGCAGCTCATTTATGATCGGACAGGGAGAAGCTCACAGAGATTCCCCACCCACAAAGTCCCCGAAACACTGAACATGTTGAGTTTGACATCTAGGGCTTTGGGGTTTAGGGCTTTTGGGGTTTGAGGTTTAGGGTTTTGGGGCTTAGGGGTTTTTAGGGCTTGGCGGGCGTGAGCCCAAACATCAGACCCGAACTCAGGGGAACGCTCCATCTGACCCGAGGTCCCAACACCCGAAACACAAGTTTTAGGGTTTAGGGTTGAGGGTTTAGGGCTTAGCAGGGGAGGGGGGAGGGGGGGGGGTTCAGACTGCATGTTGGGCCTCTGGGCTGTTGGGCTTGCTGTTACTACTGGGCAAGGGCTTCGGCTTTAGGGTTTAGAGTTGAGGTTCAGGGTTTAGGGTTTAGGGTTTGCCTGGTTGAGAGCTTTCATCTCTCTTCATCCCCGAAACTTAAACCACGAAATCAGATAGAACCACCCTAGACCCTTAACCCGAAACCCTAAACCCAAAACCCAAAACCCTAAACCCTAAACCCTAAACCCTGAACCCTAAACCCTAAACCCAAAACCCTAAACCCTAAACCCTAAACCCTAAACCCTAAACCCTAACACCTTAACCAAGGCAAACTACCTCTTTAACCTTTCCCTGGACTCCACTTCGGTGGCGCTTTCGTCGCACACAGAGATGGGTTCAGATTTGAAGTTTCGGGTTTCGGGTTTCGGGTTTAGGGTTTAGGGTTTAGGGTGTAGGGTGTAGGGTGTAGGGTGTAGGTTTTGGGGTTTAGGGTTTAGGGTTTAGGGCATTGACAATTCAGGCATTTATATTTAGATCTTGTAGGGTTTGGTGTTTTTCTTTGTGCTTGCTTGTTTTTAAATGGGGGGGGTGGGGGTGGGCGCGGGGGTTTGGCGATTGGGCTTCCAGTGTGAGGGGTTTCAGGCAAAAAGTGGTTTGATGGAGGTGGAGGCTTCCCAGAACTCGACCGGGATCCCCTCCATGGCACGTTGGAAACGAACTGCATGGCTGCCATATGCAGGATGAGCACATGACATTCTGGGATTGTTGTAAAGGAACGTGAGTGTTGTCGCTCAACGTGCGCACAAAGACCAAATAAAATGACATATGCATATATATATATATATACATATATATACATATATATACATATATACATATATGTATATATATAATATACATATACATATTATGTATATGTCTATGTCTATGTCTATGTCTATGTCTATGTCTATGTCTATGTCTATGTCTATGTCTATGTCTATGTCTATGTCTATGTGTATGTGCATGTGTATGTGTATGTGCATGTGTATGTGTATGTGTATGTGTATGTATGTGTGTGTATGTATGTGTGTATGTATGTATGTATGTATGTATGTATGTATGTATGTATGTATGTATGTATGTATGTATGTATGTATGTATGCATGTATGTATGTATGTATGTATGTATGTATGTATGTATGTGTGTGTGTGTGTGTGTGTATGTGTGTGTGTAAATATGTGGTGTCCTTATTGTGGTAGCACAAGTAAGAATTCCTTCAAAAGAGCCCAGTAAACCCGAGACTACATGACACTCAGATCGATGCCCAGGCGTCCAACTCCATGTTCTCCACCACGAGCAACGTGTGGACCATGCTCTTCTCCTGCTGCTTTTTGGGAGTGACTGGCCACAAACGGAGAAACCCTAAACTTGGGATGTTCCCCCTTTATACGAACAGTTCTTAATCCCATGAAGGAGTGTTGGTATATGGAGGAATATCCCAAGGAGAAACCCTAAAGCCGACACCCTGAACCCTAAGACCCTAGAACCCAAGCCCGAAACCCTAAGCCCCAGGCCCTAAACCGCTTTGGTGTCAGGCTCAGGGTTTCGGCTCTTCGGCTCTTTTCCTGCATCAGGTGATGCCTTGCTCACTTTCATGCTTCATTGTTGGATTCCTAGATGTGGGGTTTACGATATTGGGGGGGACCTTATTGGGGTCCTTTGTGCAAGGGGTTCCTACTATTTGGGGGTCCATTTTAGGGGGTCCCTTATGTTCGTGATCCCCAGATGAAACCCAAAAGACGTGGCCCCCCTCAAGTTTGGAAGGTGTCGCGCCCGCGCCCTAAGCCGTAATCCTACCCTCACCAACCCCGAATCCAAGACCTCAAACCACCGACCCGAAGCTCCAAGCCTCTAAGCCCCAAACTACAACCCGAAGCCGACGCGCAGAAGAACTCTCAGCTTGATCAACCGTCAGCTTGATCCACTGGTTTTCTTCACCTATGCCGATGCATACACACACACATATACATAATTCAAAGATTCGTAAGTATTCCCTCATTCGAGCAGTAATTGATTTCCCATATGTCCTTCCACACTTTATTTTATATGTGTACACATACATACATACATACGTACGTACATACGTATACAACGATGGATAGTGCGAGGTAAATTGCCTTCACCAAGGAAGGTACTTTATTTCTTAGTAAGGACTCCGCTTTTCAGTTAAGAATCAAACGGGATTTGCCTCCCCGTGCTCAGGAACGGATAAACCCTCTACATGTGGTGGCTGTGGTTCTGACCATGGGAGGACCTTTCGTCTTTGTTTTGGACATCCCGGATTTAGAGGTGCAGCTTAGGGTTCTTGTAGGATTGGGTGCTGCGTGGCATATGTTGAGAGTCACAGGAGCTACACGGCCTTATGCCCTGTAAGGTTCTTTGCCTGGATCCCGGGTTTAGGGAGCAACCCTAAGCCCTGAACCCTAAACCGGCGCCCTTGCCTACAGCAAAGCCTGTAAACGGTGGCAGGATCGGCCTTGGTTGCCACCTCCGATGCAAAGGCGAGGCTCTAGAAACTTTAGGGTTCAGGGTTTGGGGTTTAGGGTTTAGGGTGTACGCTTAGGGTTTAGGGTTTGGGAATTGCAGGGGCCTAGATAGTGAGGATTTGAGGGTTTGAGGGAGATTTGGATAGATGTTTGTGGTTCATGTCGACTGCCACCTTTCCTGTCTTGCTAAGCGTTCTTGGGAGGTTTCCTGATTTCACAGGACTACCACAGGTTTAGGGCTAGGGCCCTGTTATTCCCTGGTTATGAAGAAGCTAAACCCTAAACCCTAAACCATAAGACCCCGAAATCCCGTTTGCCAAGGCCCCCGAGTCCGGCGGAGAGAGCGAGAACACCTGGCTAGGCAGGTCTCGGGGTGCTAGGACTCTTGGTAGAAACCTAAACCCTAAACCCTAAACCCTAAACCCTAAACCCTAAACCCTAAACCCTAAACCCTAAACCCCTAAACCATAAACCCTAAACCCTAAACCCTAAACCCTAAACCCTAAACCCTAAACCCTAAACCCTAAACCCTAAACCCTAAACCCTAAACCCTAAACCCCAAACCTGGCTACGGCTCAAGCTGTTTGCTGATCGGCTAGTGAAGCTACTATACTGCTCATCGCGATTCGATGGCGGCAGGGCAGGCTGCCAAGCGTAGACTGCGAAGTAGCAAAGCCAAAGCGAAGGAAAAAGCCCTGGACCTGCTACGACAAGAAGCGCAGCCCAACCTGCCGACATTGCTCCAGAAATTCCAGAGCAAGGCTGCGAAGACCGCGAAGTTTTAGGGGCTCACCCAACCCAGCCCCTCGCCTGGAGATGTGGACCTGAAGCTCGGGCTCAGAGGTAGAGATGTAAAGCTCAATTCCCAACAAAAAGGAATCCAGCCCAAGGATCTCCGCCCCAAAATGCCAACCCTCACAGCCGAACGTAGGGCACATCTATCCGCTATTATGTCATGGCAGCGAAGCGTTTTCTTTGCGCAGGTACACAGCTGTAGTCATTTGCTTAGCTCTGGGCCATCGGCCCCTGTCCATAAGCAGCCCTCCCCAGGTGGCAAAACGCCAGCAGGAGGGAAGCCAAACAACTCCCGTGTGGGCTTGGGACCCGAGATGCCCCAGCACTTGCCATACCTTGCCATTGTGCCGATGGAGGAGTAGTCCCTCTACGCCGTCCCATTGCTGGGGGTGGACTTCCTTGCTATGTGATGTCTTTGCCCTTGTCGTGCTTTCACCTGTGGGGGACATCTTGCTTGAGTGAGTGATGAACCTGAACTTGAATCTGAACCTGAAGGACTTTGGGAAGTGAGCCGTTTTTCCGGGGGGAAACGCACTGAGAACAACTGCAGCCGTGTTTTCTACTTGGACCTCGCTTAGTGCCCCTTGCCCCCTCGCTCTGTGCTTGCTGACTGGCATGATCACGATGGGGGGAGCCGCGCTGTGTGGTTGAGTCTGTCGTGTTGCTGGTGGAGGCCGTTGGGTGATGTGGGGCGTGGTGGTGATGCTGTTTGTCATGACTGCTGGTGGGGTTGGGCCCTCGCCGGATGGTGATCGTCATGGTCTTCATGGTGACGGTGACCATTGGTGCTCCTGGAGCTGGTGGCAATGGTGGAAGTGGCGGTGATGGTGATGGTGACGGTCGTGGTGACGGTCGTGCTGAAGGTCCAGGACGTGGTCGAAATGATGAAATGATAGTCGGGATGGTCAGAATGGCAGTGGTGGGAGGATGGAGTTGTGGACTGATGGTCGGTCGACCCCGTGGCACCTCAGCAGGCACGGGAACTCCAACAAGCTAGGGAGAAGGAGGAGGAGAGGGGGAAGGAAAGGGCCCACCAACGTCTGGCAATGTGAAATAGCTGACCTGTCGCTTCCGACAACATGGACGAGACCCCCAACCGGAGGAGTCTGTGAAGGAACTGGTCGAAATCCTCGACGCGCATCGTCGGCACAGGACTTCGCAGGAGGATCAACCTCAAGACAATGAAGGAGGAGGAGGAGGAGGAGGAGATGCCTGGAGTGGTGCTGGTGATGCAACAATGGGAGTGATAGGGTGGATGGCGTTGCCCACGCTTTCGTTGGCTAATTTGTCCTCCACGTCGTCTACAACACAGTTGGAGCAAACAAGGGGTCCACGCTCGGGAAGGGAACTCTGAGGGGGAGGACATGGAAGGGACTACTTCGTCGACTACCATGTGGGGAGGAGGCTTTCCTTGTCAGGACCTCGTTAACCGCTGTGTGGACGAGAGGAGGAGGAGGAGGAGGAGGAGGAGGAGGGAGGAGGAGGGAGGAGGAGGGAGGAGGAGGAGGAGGAGGGAGGAGGGAGGAAGGAGAGGAGGAGAGAGGAGGAGGAGAGGAGGAGGAGGAGGAGAGAGGAGGAGGAGGAGGGGAGGAGGAGGAGGAGGAGGAGGATTATTTTGAGGGATGTGAGCGCTATAGGCGATTCCAGATAAAAACTAGAAGAGGGATGGCGATCTGCCGTGCGTTAACTCTATGCACTTGACTCTTTGCGCTCGAACTGTATGCACTGTGACAAGTATATGCACTTATATGGCGGCATACTCACTTGGATACTGCACTTGTATACTGGACGTGTATGCGCTTGAACTGCGTGGCGTTCAAGTGTGTTGAGTTGACGGCTGACCATAAGAATAGAATTGAATTCGTCAGGAAATAGGATTATATCTCCAGAAAACCAGAACTTCTATAATATAAGCATTACATTGCATGGCTTTCTTATGATCTTCTTTTTAGTAATGCCTGGCTTGTTTGGAGGATTTTGGAAATTATTTTGTACCTATCTTTCAAGGATCTCCAGAAGTGGTATATCCTAGAGTCAATAATTTTTTATCTTAATTCTTTTACTTTCACACCTAATCCTTTCTATAATCTCAGAATGTGGAGGTGGTACAGGATGAGCATTTTTTCCACCATTATCCACTTCTTTTATGACTTTATCACCTTCAAGCACAGGAAATCTTATATTTGGATTATTAATCTCTGGTGTATCTTCATGTCTTACATCTCTTAACTTTTGGACCAATTCTACGTCTGTATTACAAAAGTCGCCTTTCCAGCCACGGTCGGAGTACTACAGAGGAGGATTTTGAGAGCCCAACAGAGCGCACCGGCCCCAGACAGTACCACTTTTGTACTACAAAGGACGTTTTCGGTCACAAAGAAAACGCAAAAAACACGACGGTTTTGGCACCGCGACCACGCGAACACCCGCAGAGGGGTTGCGTTTGTATGTCAAAAAGCGCAAAAACACCACGGTTTTGGCACCGCGACCACGTGAAAACCCGCAGAGGGGTTGCGTTTGTATGTCAAAAAACGCAAAAAACACATCGGTTTTGGCACCGCGCCAACGCCGAAGGCAGAGGGTTGACCCGCGCCCGCAAAAATGTGCAAAAACCCAGGGTCTTAGCACCGCGCGCAGCAAGAAACATAAAAAAAAAAAACGACGGTTTTAGCACCGCGACCACGCCGAAACCCGCAGAGGGTTGTCCGCGGCCAAGAAACGTAAAAAATCGACGGTTTTAGCACAGCGACCACGCCGACACCCGCAGAAAACCCTAAACCCTAAACCCTAAACCCGAAACCCTAAACCCTAAACCCTAAACCCTTGGAGGCCCAGGGGTGCCCCTTTTGCCATCATCTTCGCAGCTTCTGTGCCACATCGCAGCAAACCCCAAGCCCGAAGCCCAGCCTAAGCGCTAAACCCTAAACTCTCAACACCAAGCCCCCAAACGCCCCAAACCCTAAACAGGGCCCAAACGCCGAACCCAACAACCCCCCAAACCTAAAATTTAAGAGCCTCCGGCTCAAGCCGCCGACCCCGCTGGAGCATAGTTGAAAGGTTTAAACGCGCTCGTCAGCTCAAAGGATGCCAAAAAAGTTGATGTGCTTGAGCCTCTGTGAAACGTTGCCAGGGCAGCCCCATCAATTGGTAGGGGGGGTTAGGGGGGGGGGGTAGGGGGGGTAGGGGGGGGGGGGGGGGGGGGGGGGGGGGGGGGGGGGGGGGGGGGGGGGGGGGGGGGGGGGGGGGGGGGGGGGGGGGGGGGGGGGGGGGGGGGGGGGGGGGGGGGGGTGGGGGGGGGGGGGGGGGGGGGGGGGGGGGGGGTGTGCGAAAGTGTTTATGGGGGTTTATGCGGTGGGTGGTTTGGTCCTCCATGGAAAAGCTGCCCGGGTACCCCCCAAAGAGGGAGGTTTTCACAAAAAAGGAGGTTTTCACCTCCTTTTCCCATCCCACACGCCGCCAGGGTCGGCGGACCCCCGAAACCCCCAAAACCCTCAACACCCCTCCAAACCCCAAAACCCCAGAACCCCACAAAACCACGCAAAAAAAACTACAAAAATCCCAAAATTCCAAAGAGGTGACACCCTGGCTTTGACCTCGGCTTTCGTGCCGCCGGGCCAGCATCATGTGAGCTCCGGCACAGGCTTCGGCGCTGCCTTGGCAGCTTTTGGCCTTCTTGGGAACTTCGGGGTTCAGGATTTAGGGTGCCCTAACCCCTAAACCTTACACCCTAAACCCTAAGCCCTACACCCTAAACCCTAAACACCCCAAATAAATCATTCATTCCACCCCAAAGGCCATGCTTGTGTTCCCCGGGAGGCTCAGCCAGGAAGAAGGGGTTAAAGCGGCATAAAAAGGGACCCCGAGTAGTGATCTTAATCTCATTCCACTATATAGCCCCATTATACACCTTATATAGTCCCCCCTAAATACCCCCTTTAGTCCCTTGAATCTCAGGTTGGATCGACATGCACATGCGAATACAGGATATGTGCTTGAATCAAGGTGCAGCTATAGATGCCTGCACAAAGAGCAGAAGCCTAGCAGTAGCTGACAAGACGATAAGGTTCCTCACAGAGAAGGCCGCCGCGAAAGTAACCCTAAATTTAGTAGTTTGTGCATTGAAGTGGTGCTGTGACTGAGCCTGGAAACCGTATCTGGTCGAATTCGGTGATTCCAACCCCCTAAAGCCGCTCAAGCCCGAAAACGCCCTGGCAGCAGAGGTATGGGGCATACACGGTGCTTCTGAAGCCCCCGACTGAGATTGAGCCGTTTTGGGCTTGGAGTCCTGGGGGTTGGTTTGAAAGTTCATTCGGGAGGCGGTGTGCTTGGGCCACATTGCGATGGCCAGGCAAAGTGCATTGATAGTGGCCTTGAATAGTGAGATTGGCCTTGAACAGTGGGGAGCAAGAAGAATGAACTGCAAAGGTGCCAATGCAGCGTTTAGGGTTAGTAACGGTAGCGTAGAAGCCAGAGTTGTGTAATTTCCTATATCCTCGTTCTGCTTACAGCACAATCTTCCCTTTAATCTCAGTTGTTTAGCTGTGTTCAGGTTTCTACATCAAGTGTGTGTGTAGTTTTGTGCGAGTGTAGCCTGTCAGGACGTGCTCGACCAACCCCTTTTATGAGGCACAGGCAACAAAACGTTCAGAGGACGCGAAGACGGCACTACATCGGTTTGCCCTATGGTGCTGCCTGTAGGGGCGTATTTGGTTAGAGCAAGGTTTTTTGCACGTGTTTAGGCATGATTATAAGGGAGTGGATCATTCTGTGATTATGTTATCACATATTAGAAACCTATTTTGGGCTCCTGTGCTGTTCGTGTTTCAACAGGAAGCTGTTGCCTCAAGCTTAGATGAGTTGAAGCCATGCCCAGTGTTTGGGCACAGCCCCACTCCAAAGTAGGTTTGGGTTTAGCGTTTAAGGTAGGGTGTTTAAGGTTTAGTGTTTAGGGTTTAGGCTGCGGGGTTTGCGAAAATTCACCAGAAGTTCTAGCAGGCTGGTCAGGGAGGCTTGCTCAGAAGAACTTCATCCTCATCTGGTTTAGTGCTCGGGGTTCGGGTGTTGAGCCTTTTTGTTTTGTTTACGGGGTTTAGGGTTTATCTCCCCTCCCGGCCACCAAAACCCTTAAGCCGAGAGGGTTGAGGATGGCCCACGCCGTGCTCTGAGGTATTTCGTCCCGGAAAAAGAGGAAGGCTTGGCGATGCCGACATTGCCCCCTGCCTGCTTCGCACATCGTAGCTGGGGTTAGGGGAGGACCCCAAACCATCCTAAACCATCCTAAACCATCCTAAACCATCCTAAACCATCCTAAACCATCCTAAACCATCCTAAACCATCCTAAACCATCCTAAACCATCCGAAACCCTAAGCCCTAAATCCCCGACCCCGAAAAAACCCAAAAGCCCAAAACCGCCGAACCCTCAGCCTTGCTGGGGTCCTCAGACGTCAGAGGCTCATGGAAGCAGGCGCAGGGCCCTTTGTTACTGGTGGTACACATGGTTCGTTGTAAGGTTCAGCGTTTACTGAACCTTGTAGTGATTGTATATGAGGCTCCTGATGTAAAGTAGTGTTGGCCTCTTCCGGACAGTAGTGTCTAAGAAAACTTCAACATACCCCAAACCCATACCCCTTAACCTCAAAAAGGAGAATATAAGGAAGGATTTGCCATACCCCTGAACTTCCTTAAAGGGTATATTTCTTAGATAGTAGGACAGAACCCTGCTTCGTATGGGCAGTTCCTGAAGTAGAGGCAGCCCCTATGTACCCCCAATTGCCCTAACCCTTCATACCCGGAATAATTAATCGGTGTACTCCTCGTCCCCTCTTGCTTTGAAAGCCCTCATGTGCTGCTAAAGTTTGTTGCTTGGTTTTTTTACTTGCGGTGCTACGCTGCGTGATTCAAGGGACTATGACAAGCGATCCTAGGGGCCACGTATGGGTAGTAGATTTATGTAAGTGTTTTGCCCGGAGGGTTTTTGTATGATGCTTTTCGTTGCAATAAGTCTTATTTTCCTCTTGCTCTTAGTCTAATCTGATAGCTTGTTCTGATTCTCCTAGCTTTATTCTTGTTCTTAGCCTTGTATCTATTCTTCTGAGTATGAAAGTGATGATCATCCCTTGGGATGTTCCCCCTTATACTAAGAGACTAAGAGTCCTTAATCGGGATTCTAGTACTCACCCCCCCCTACTATAGTCCCTATGAAGGACTGTTAGTATAAGGGGGAACATCCCAACCCTAAGCCTTAAACATCTTAAACCCTAAGCTTTAGTCCAAAACCCTAAACCCTAAACCCTAAACCCTAAACCCTAAACCCTAAACCCTAAACCCTAAACCCTGAACCCCAAATTATCCCGCGCTTTTGCCAAGGTTTGGCTTCATCGGGCTCTTCGTGATGCTGGGCGGCTGGCCGATCCTGATCCTCCTGCACCTGACGGGATGGGAGGCCTTCCTGATGTTTTGTGGGGTTTGGGGGGAGGGTTTAGGGTTAGGGGTTTAGGGTTAAGGGTTAGGGGTTTAGGGTTTAGGGCTGATGGCTTAGGGCTTTGGGTTTCGGGTTTAGGGTGTAGGGTGTGGGGTGGGGGTATTAGGAATGCAGCGTTTGCAATGATGATGTCATCTTCGACGAGGATGATCTGAAAAATAATGGTAGGAATCGTGGTGATGAACACAACTGTGGCATCAGTCATCATCATCAGCAGCCGCAGCAGTACTGCAGAAGTGTCAGAGGTAGTTGCCGCAAAGAAGCCCAGAACTCAGAACCCTAAACCCGAAGCCCCTAACCTTAAACCCTGAACCCTGAACCCGAGCGACACTCTCAACACTCTGAATCCTGGAAATGTTGGCTTCAACAAACTCTGAGCCCCAAACCACGAAAGCTCGCCTGGAAACATTGGATTCCGCAACCTTTGGAGACCAAGACCCCTAAGCCCCTAAGCCCTAACCCTCGCACTTCGGCGCAGGCGTTTGCGTTGCCTTCTCGGCCAGTGTGGGGGTCCTTGGTGGTCAACGCACCTTGCTCAAGGTCGAGGGCTTTATAGGGTTTAAGCCTAGTTCAAGTTTTTTAGGGGGGAACCTAGGGGGGGTGGAGTATAGAGGGGGGGTAGTAGGGGAACCCATGACTTTAGGGCTTTGGAGTTTATGGTTCAGGTGTTTGGAGTATATGGGGTTGGGGGTTTAGGGTTTCGCTGTGGATGCAGATGAGGGTCTGAGGGTTTAGGGCAAATAAGCCTGTGATAAGTCTGTTGTGGTGGCCCTTCTTGGGGTCCTACGATTGATTCTACCGTAAGCCGTAAGCTCTCGAGCTGTGGGCTGTGCAGCTTACCTCTGCTGAGTTCCGTTGGACCTTAGTAGGATCCCTAAACCCGAAACCCTAAACCCTCAACCCTCAACCCTAAACCCTAAATCCTAAACCCTAAACCCTAAACCCTAAACCCTAAGCCCTAAGCCCTAAGCCCTAAGCCCTAAGCCCTAAACCTCTCTTACTATGTATGTATGTATATATATATATATTTAAACCTTAAGGTCATTCGCGGTCAAGGCACAAGGTTTCATGGACAAGGCACAAGGCTTCGTGGACAAGGCACAAGGCTTCGCGGACAAGGCACAAGGCTTCGTGCACAAGGCAAGCTTGCCCCCTCTCCCCCCCTCCCCTCCCCCTCGCCTGCTTTGTCCACTTGCTGATGAAAATGTTAACTTTATATTTCCTAATGTTTTGGGATTCTCTGGGTGGGTGGATTTTTTCTAGAGTCGAAGCAGCGGCTCTACTAGATAATGCTCGACCCGGAGCTGCTGAACCCTAAGCCCTAAACCCTAAACCCTAAACCTTAGACCCTAAACCCTAAACCCTACTGTAAACCCTAAACACGACATTCTTGGATCGGAAGACCAGGCACTGGTCGGAACCAACCTCAGCGACGTCCTTTGGGCCTACGCGCTGCAGCTGACGACGCCGCTGACGGTGCCGATGGGTTTTGAGGGTTGAGGGAATTTAGGGTTTAGGGTTTAGGGTTTAGGGTTGAGGGGCTTTAAAGAGGGTTTTCGTGTTGCAAGTCTGGATTTAAGGTCTTGGAGACGGGGATTCAGGTGGCATGTGGTTTAGTTGTAGATGCTTACGTGCGCGCCTCGGCAGCCGAGTCGGCCCAAGCCGCGGGACATGCACGTCGGCTGTCCAAGCGGTGCTCCTCGGAGCTTGCAGTCCGCACGTTGCAGATGCGAAAGGCGCCTGTGGGTTGAGGAACAAGACCCCGGAGAGCAGGCGAACCGCAAAATCGAACCCTTTTATGTCGCGGCGTACGCGAGCTTGGGAATCTATGGCTCGCTGGAGGACGCCGGAAGCACTGTGCTTGCGGTGTCAGCAGGCGGTGCAAACCTTCGGCGCAGCTGTTGTCTGTGCTCGTGTGCTAGTTGCCAAGTGAAGCTTGGGTAGAGTGGTGGGCGCTAAGTACTAGAAATCCGGATCTGGCGCCAAAATTTCATATAGTAGGAGGATTCGGGTTGGGGCAATGATGAATGTGGCAGTGCTTGTTTATCCCGTTACATTGAAGGTAGATGAGTTTGGTTTGATATTGAGGTCTTCTTTGAAACAGGTCAAATCCATCCTCCAGTATCTTAGTGGTTTGAGGATCCTTTTTGGTACGGAGGGTTGAAAATCGTATTAAACGGTTATAATGATTACATGTTAAAACAAGATTATAGATTGCAGTGTATAATGTGCATATATATATAAGCACATATATACATATTTCATTACTAGTATTATGTATTAGCGTGTGTGTGTATATATATATATATTTGTTGCTATGTGAGGGCCGCCAAGAGAGGGTTTCCCACTTTTCTCGCAGCCATCCGAAGGTGACATGAGGGATCCTCGAGGGTGTCCCAAGGGCTGCCGGAGATTCCCAAAGAAATGCGTGTGCAGCAAAAGCAAGTTTGACAGCAAGCCTCTCGCCCCCAAGTTGCCTTAGGGCTTCCTGTGGAGTTCAGGGGGGCCGTCTTTTTTGGAATTGTTTACTTTGGAATTGTTTACGGGTCCGGGGTGCCTTAAGCAGCCCCAAGCCATAGGCCACGCTGGGCCTGTCGCTGACGGTGCCCTTCGGAATGATCTCGGATGTGCTGCTGCGCGGGAAGGCCGTACCCTACGCCCCAAGCCCTGACTTCTCGGCAAGTAGGGAGTCCTAAACACCCCCGAGGCGTTACTCAAAGGAGCCTGACATGTGTTTGGGATATAGGGCGGTCAGTTGTCTCAAATATAGCTTCTTCGAGGTGCCTCTGAACCCGGGGTTTGAAACGTTTCTTCTAGCCTCTGTGCTGAATTCCTGCAAACCCCAAACCCTCCTGAAAACCCAACCCCCAAGCCACAGGCCTAAACTCTAAATCGACACTGCCGACGATGGCGACTGAGTACCTTGAGCTCTACACCCTGAGCCTTAAGCCCCAGACCCGGGGGGGGGTCACCAGCGCATCGCTCGTTAAGCCCCCCCCTCCCGCCCTCATCTCAGGAAGCTTAGGGAGTACTGGGACACATTGCGCTATTTTCCAAAGCCCTATCCCGAGACCCGACCTCACCTGGGTTTAGTCTTAGGGAGTTCTCTATATTCACCTGTGTTTGAGCAAGGAGTTCGATGCCCAGTACATTTGTGGCTCCCTTCTTGTGGCTCGGCTGGGTGTGGAGGGTTTGGGGTTTAGGGTTCCGGGTCCCGAAACCTCCGAGCATTTTTCCCCAAGGCCCCAGAGGCTTCTGCCTTATGCAGCGGCTGCGAGTCCCGAATTTGCACAAGCTCTTCGAAGCCTCATCCGCTTCCGGAGCGTGCGTGAACCCTAAGGCCTACGCCCTAAGCCCTAAGCACTAAGCCCTAGACCCTAAACCCTAAACCCTAAACCCTAAACCCGAAACCCGAAACCCTAAACCCTAAACCCTACACCCTACACCCTACACCCTGCAACCTACACCCTACACCCTACACCCTACACCCTAAACCCTAAACCCTAAACGCTACCGCTCTCCAGCCGAGGTCCTTCTGGGATTTGTGCTGGTCAGCGTGGCGCAGCAGGCATCTTAGGTTTGATCCTAGGTTTGAGGTTTAGGGTTTAGGGTTTCGGGATTGGGGTTTAGGGTTTAGGGTTTAAGGTTTAGGGTTTAGGGTTTAGGGTTTAGGGTTTAGGGTTTAGGGTTTAGGGTTTAGGGTTTAGGGTTTAGGGTTTAGGGTTTAGCGCTTCATGGTTTCAGGTCAGGCGCAAGGTGTTGCGATGTGGGGGGGAGTTCAGGGCGGCAAAGTACCAAAGGGTTCAGGAGCTGGGGGCTGCGGTTTAGGGTTTAGGGTTTTGCGGTTTAGGGTTTAGGGTTCAGGGTTTAGGGTTTGGTACTCGGGACCTTCGGGAGTTTGGGCTGTCTTGTCAGCAGTCCCTGCAGATCTGGTCGCGCCTCTGGGCCAGCGATGAGTCGAGCTGCTCTGTGCGAGTCTCAGGCGACGTTTCTTTTCGGGACGGAACAGACAACCCCCCCCCCCCCCTTCAACCCACAACGCATGGTGGATAGGGGGGCCCAAAGAGACAGCCTCAGCAACGACCCCCTCACCCCTAAAGCCCAAACCCTGAGCCCTCAAAGCACCCCGAAACCCCGAAAGGCCTTCGAGTACCACACACACACCTACGTACCCTCAACCCTCCACTCTCAACTCTCAACCCTCAACCTTCAACCCCCAGGCCGTAAACCCTAGACCCTAAATCCCTAAACCCTTAAACCCTTAAACCCTTAAACCCTTAAACCCTTAAACCCTTAAAGCCTTAAAGCCTTAAACCCTTAAACCCTTTTTCCCCTAAACCCGAAACCCGAAACCCTAAACCCTAAACCCTGAACCCTGAACCCTAAACCCTAAACCCTAAATCCTAAATCCTAAACCCTAAACCCTAAACCCTAAACCCAAACCCTAAACCCCTAAACCCTCCCTTTTTTTGAGGGGGGAGAGTTCCCGAAGACTTCCGAGGAGAGCTCCGAGGAGTGATAAGGCATCCAGGCCGAAGGGAAGTCCGGGCAGCGCTGGCGCCTGGGGCTCTGGGGTTTAGGGCTTAGGGTTTAGGGTTTGGGGTTTGGGGGTCTAGGGTTTAGGGTTTAGCTTGAGGGTGGGTATTTGTGGGGGGTGTCGTGCTGGGACAGGTGTAGAAGCACAGGCCCCGGGCCTCTCGGCAAAGGCCGCAACAACCTCGCCGGAGCCTCCTGCAGACGATCATGATCGGCCGATATCGGCCGCAGGGCGAGGACGCGCTGCACGATGCGCGCCACGGAGGTGATGATGGGAGAGTGCTGTCCTTAGGATCAACGCGTTTTCAGCCGATGTTCCGAAGCTTACAGCCTCTTATCGTGGGCAGTGGTCTGAGATTGTTCGTGAACTTAGCACAGGCTGGCAAGACCGTGGATCCTAGAAAGGTAGGCGGGACTCAGCCGAAGTTCCTGCGCGATGGACGCGCGTGCTGCTTGCCCCATGGAGTGGACCAACGCTTTCGGCTGCATCGTTGTGCGCATATGCTCGAGTGCATGTTGTGAGGGGTGTTTGGGTTTATGGGATCCTGATGTGTCAGAGGCGCACCATGTGTGGAGGACATGTCCAGGTGTTCCAGGTTAGCCTCAATGCTCAGAGCTTCGTGGCTCTAGCAGCTCTTTACGGAGCTTACCAAGTCAACCTACTCTTCTTGAAGTTCTTAAACTCATGGAGTAGCGAGGCGCTTGAGGGCCAGTGGCCTTTCTTGTGTGGAGTCATAGAGCTCCCCCAGTGACTCCCAATGGCTTAGGGCTTGGGGAGGGTCGAGCTGACGAACCGCCCCCCCCCCCCCCCCCCCGGTTTAGGGTTTAGGGTTTAGGGAGTTTGGAGTTTAGGGTTTAGGGTTTAGGGTTTAGGCCCCCCCCCCCCCCCCCGCTCCCTCCCCGCCAAAAAACTCATGGAGGTGTGCAGAAGGGGGCTGACGTGAGCCGCCCTCAACTCTTTGTGGGATTGGTTATATCATGTCATATCTGTATATTCTCCCAGTACCAGAAACCTTGGGTCCTTGGGTTATACCACTTGCAAGCTGGCTTACCAAACTTGGGGGGCACTACGTGGTTGTTGGCGGTTGGTGGATGAGCCTTTACACAAAATGTATTCAGGTACTTCCGAAACTGGTGATACTCCCAAGGCCACCCCATGATTCCGTGTCTAAGCAGGTATCCTCCAGGTAACTCATAGACTTGCGGCACCCCTGTCTTATCGGAAACCACCAGTCAACGCATAGTGTCTGCACAAGCTGATTCCATCAATCAACAGAACATGCTAGGGCAGGCGATACGGTATTGCCACACCCTAAACTCAACCCTCAACCTCAAGCTCAACCCTAAACCCTCAAGAACCCTAAACCCTCGAACCCTGAACCCTAAACCCTAAGTCCTAAACCCTGAACAAACGGCCTGAGCTTCCCCAATTCCCCCCCCCCCCCTTACTTGGGCCTGCAAAAGGAGCGCCTCGGTCCTTGGCGCGATTGGCCTGGCAGGCCTCCATTCATCATCAGGTGGGGTTCATATTGTTGGCTAGGGTTTAGGGTTTAGGGTTTAGGGTTTAGGGTTTAGGGTTTAGGGTTTAGGGTTTAGGGTTTAGGGTTCAGGGTTCAGGGTTCAGGGTTTAGGGTTTAGGGTTTAGGGTTTAGGGTTTAGGGTTTAGAGGATAGGGTTTAGGGTTTAGGGTTTAGGGTTTAGGGTTTAGGGTTTAGGGTTTGGGGTTTGGGGTTTGGGGTTTAGGGTTTAGGGTTTAGGGTTTAGGGTTTAGGGTGTAGGGTTGTTTAGGGTTCAGGGTTCAGGGTTCCAAAACCCAACGTGCCGAAGCAGAGTTCATGGGGTTTTAGGGGACCCTGAAGCCCTAAATCAAACCCGAAACCCTAGACCCCAAACCTGAGACCCCAAACCCTAAACCCTAAACCCTGAACCCTAAACCCCAAACCCTAAATCCTAAACCCGAAACCCTAAACCTAAACCCTAAACCCTAAACCCAAATTTTAAAGCCTAAACCCTAAACCCTAAACCCTAAACCCTAAACCCTAAACCCTAAACCCTAAACTTTTCAACAGCAGGTGCAGCGGCCGCGTCTGCACGGGGTCCCGGCTCTGTTTGCGCTAATAGTCGGCATAGTTTGGAGTTTAGGGTTTAGGGTCTAGGATTTAGGGTTTAGGCTTTCCGGTCTTCTTCTAGGGTTTAGGCTTTCCGGTCTTCTTCTAGGGTTTAGGGGTTCAGGGTCTCACACCCACTCCACACTTTTGAAGTCTAGGCCACCTGCTAAGCTGCTTAACCCTCAACTCCTTGAACCTATACCCCAAAAACATCCTAAACCCTAAACCCCCTAAACCCTAAACCCTAAACCCTAAACCCGAAACCCGAAACCCGAAACCCGAAACCCTAAACCCGAAACCCTAAACCCTAAACCCTAAACCCTAAACCCTAAACCCTAAACCCCCCCCCCCCCCCTAAAAGCCAGCGCGGAGGAAGACTCCATCTCCTGCGACAGCGGCGAGCGGTTTCGTCTCCTGGAGCCACTCCGGGGAGCCGGGGGCCCGAGGGGCTTATGGGGCTGATAATCGTTTAGGGTTTAGGGTTTAGGGTTTAGGGTTTAGGGTTTAGGGTTCAGGGGGGTTGGGGGTTGGGGGTTCAGGGCTTTAGGGGTTTTTAGTGTTCAGGGCTGTAGGGGGGTTTTATCGGGTTTCTAGGGAGGGTTTAGGGTTTACGGAGTTTAGGATTTCAGGGATGGGTTTCGGGGATCTAGGTGTTCAGGGGTTTAGTGAGTCGGTGAGCCGGATGCGACAGGTCGATTTAAGAGTCATTCTCCGTGTCTCCGTGCTTGGATAGAACCCAAAGCTTCACAGAATCCCCTATGCCCTGAGCCAACCTCCTCCCCCAACCCCCTCCCCCACCCCCAGACCCTGAACCAGCCCCAAAATCCCCGAAGCCCAAAACCCTGAACGCTAAACCCCTAAACCCTAAACCCTAAACCCTAAACCCTAAACCCTCAACCCTCAACCCTAAACCCTAAACCCTAAACCCTAAACCCTAAACCCTAAACCCTAAACCCTAAACCCTAAACCCTAAACCCTAAACCCTAAACCCTAAACCCTAAACCCTAAACCCTAAACCCTAAACCTAAAACTCTATAAACCGTCTCTCAACCGTTTCTAAACCCCAACTTCCTCAACCTTTGGGCCTAGATCCCCCAGCTTCCCTTAGTGACGGATTTCGGGCCGGTCCTCTAGTCTGAGGATAACATGGGGGGCAGTTGAGGTCTTAGTTTTTTGGGCGGTGGGGGGAGGGGGGGGGGGCTACGTACAACCTAAACCTTTGAACCCTAAACAACCCTAGACCCTAGACCCTAAACCCTAAACCCCCTCATCCCGAACTCTGGGAAGGTGGCCTCCCCTGGGAGCTGCAGCTGGTCGCCTCCTTGGCATCCAGGTGTTCGGGGTTTAGGGTTTGGGGTTTAGGGTTTGGGGTTTGGGGTTTAGGGTTTAGGGTTTGGGGTTTGGGGTTTAGATGCTTCCGACCGAGGTTTAAGGAGTCGGAAGTGGGGGCTTCGAGGTTTGGAGCGTTTGCCGTAGTCTTCGAAAACAAACCCTTGTGAGCCAGGCAAAGGGGCACCCTGCTGTTTAATTTCTAGGCTGCTGGGCAACTTTGCTACCCGAAGCGCCAAACTCTAAACCCTCAACCCAAAACGGTAAACCCTGAGCCCTACTTGGGGTTCAAACCCAATTATACCCACCTTAGGCTACATAAGCTTGGTAGCCCAGTGGTACCCTTTACCCTTTTTTTGGTTCGGGGTTCTCTTATAAAGTAACTAACCAAAAAAGGGTGCCCTCAGTATAAGATGGTTACAGTTAGAAGTACCCTAAACCCTAAACCCTAAACCCTTAAACCCTAAACCCTAAACCCTAAACCCTAAACCCTAAACCCTAAACCCTGGCTTCTACGTCCCCTGAACCTCCAAGTGAGACCTGCATTGGGTTGAGCAAGGCAGCCGGTCGAAGGCGCCTCATTCCTGCCGGGCTACGCTGGAGGCGGGAAGACAAGCACTGGACCGAGCTGAGGGCGCCCCAAGATTGAGGCGGAGCAGGGTTTAGGGTTTAGGGTTTAGGGCTTAGGGTTTAGGGTTTAGGGTTTAGGGTTTAGGGCACTTGCACAGGATTGTTTGTTGAAGTAATGTGCAATCCTTAGCTAAGGAGCATTTGGCTCTTTCGGCCGCTGGTATGCCCCGAAGGCAACGTTGCTAACAGGATCACGAACGACTTGGAGAGCCCAAAGCGTTAAAGCCTAAACCCCTAAGCCCCAAAGCCCGAAACCGCAACCCGTAAACCCCCAAAGCTGCAAACCCTCAAGGTCTCCAAACCCCGAAACTTTAAAGCCACTAACCCCTAAAGTCCGAAAAACATCCGAAACCCCTAAACCCTAAAGCCGTAAACCCTAAACTCCCAAGCCCTAAGGCCTTAAATCCCTAAACCCTTAAAGTCCCAAACCGCTAAACCCTAAAGCCTTATACCCGAACCCCCTTCACCCTAAAGCCTTCAGCCCCTGAAGTCCCAAACCCCCAAGCCCCCAAACCCTGAACCCTAAACCCTAAACCCCCAACCCCGAAACCCCTAAACCCTAAACCCTAAACCCCTAAACCCTTAAACCCCTGAACCGTTTTGAAAGTCAGCACTGAATTGGGCATCGTGCGCCCTTGCAGGCGCGCCTGTTGCGGCCGGGTCGCTCGCCACCGCCAAGGCGCGGGCCGCGCCCTGCGGTCCTACTTTAGGGTGTAGGTTTTAGGGTTTAGGGTTTAGGGTTTAGGGTTTAGGCCTGAGGGCTTAGGGCTTAGGGCTTAGGGCTTAGGGCTTAGGGCTTAGAGTGCAGGGTAGGTATCCTAGGTAGAACCTTTCGATTGAATTGAGAGGGGGTTACCCTCTTGGATTCCTGCAAGGATTATAGGTCCATTATTGGGTTTAGGGCTTAGGAAGTTAGAGGTTGGGGTTTAGAGTTTGGGTTTAAGGCAGGCGGGAGTTGAGAGCTAGATGCCAGATCTAAGAACCGACAGATCGTGCAGGGATTCTAGGATTCAGGGCCTATATTCCTAGGTAGGATAAGGGGGGCCCTTAAACGGGAACCCCTTCTTTACCCTCTTCTGGCTCTCTTAAACAGAGACCTTATTCAGAGGGTCTATATCCAAATCCTATCCCCTATATATTAAATTAACCTACAAAGATGATCAAGTTCCGTTCCGTTCCGGCTTTGCGGGCGGCAAATGTCCCCCGCCTATGGACTAGAGACAAAACCCAACCCTTTTGCTGCTAGGAATGACAAAATGGTAGAGTATGTACTGCAAAGTGGCTGGAAAGTTGGGCGGAGTGGGGGATTGGGGTTTGAAGTAGATACTACTCTACTAGGGTTCAGCGTTGAGGGGTAGATTTCACGTTTTCAAGGGAGGGGTCTGTCTTATACGGGCTCCACAATTCCGAGAATACTTAGGGTCCCGTGAATCAGATAAGGATTCTGATGGGGCCTGTTGAGAGGTAGGGTTCAAGAGATACAAATTGAGGTCCAAGACCTGATTCAGTTCAGTTTGGGGAGCACAAGAGATGATTTGGAAGTCCTCATTGCTCAGGGTTTAGGGTCTGGAGTTTGGGGTTTAGGGTTTCTGTACCTGACTTCGAATCACTCAAACGCTCCGATCGCGACGCCGTGATCTGCTTCTGACTTCTCAAGCTTCGGGGGGTGGGGTTCATAAGTGCTTAGCGTTCTCGAGCATGCTTCTGGCGTTTCGGGCTTCAGGGTCTCAATTGGCCCATAAACCCCAAGCGCCAAGCCCAAACCCCCTTAAACCCTCGTGCCCTAAAACCTAAACCCTGAACCCTAAACTCTAAACCCGAAACCCGAAACCCTAAACCCTAAATCCTAAACCCTGAACCCGAGGAGGGATTCCGAAGCTCGCTTGCGCCAGGCCCACTGTGAGCTGCTCGGTCCAGGCCTCGGTGTGGTTGGTTTAGGGTTTAGGGTTTAGGGTTTAGGGTTTAGGCTTTAGGGTTTAGGCTTTAGGCTTTAGGCTTTAGGCTTTAGGCTTTAGGCTTTAGGGTTTAGGGTTTAGGGTTTAGGGTTTAGGGTTTAGGGTTTAGGGTTTAGGGCTTAGGGTTAAGGGTTAAGGGTTTAGGGTTTCGGGTTTCGGGTTTCGGGCTTCGGGCTTCGGGCTTCGGGCTTCGGGCTTAGGGTTTAGGGTTTAGGGTTGGGATAATATTGTAAACAGGGTGGATGGAGGGTTGCAAATAAGGGTTTAGGTGGCTTCCTGGAGAAACATTTAGGGTTCTAGGGTTACGCCTTAAGCCCCAAACCCTGAACCCCAACCCTGAACCCTAAACCCTAAACCCGAAACCCACCCTAAACCCGAAACCCTAAGCCCCAAACCCAAACCCTGAGCCCCAAACCCTGAACCCCAAACCCTGAACCCGAAACCCTAAGCCCCCAAACCCTAAACCCTAAACCCGAAACCAGTGCCCCAAGCTAGACTCAGGTTCCAGCTGCTCCGGGATTACCTGGCAGCCATGCAGGCCGAACTCTAAGGAATGCTGAGGGCTACAGAGCTGCCCAAATGCCCGGAATTTAGGGCTTAGGGTTTTAGGGTTTTAGGGTTTGGGCTTTAGGGTTTAGGGTTTAGGGTTTAGGGTTTAGGCTTTAGGGTTTAGGGTTTAGGGTTTTAGGGTTTAGGGTTTAGGGTTTTAGGTTTTAGGGTTTAGGGTTTAGGGTTTAGGGTTTAGGGTTGTCGAGCAACCCCTACCTCGAGCCCTAATCCTTGAACCAAGAGACCCCCAACCCCTGAAGACTTAAGCAGCCTAAACCTGTTGACCGCTAGCGCCCGATGACAGAAGGTACCGCACCTAAACCCTAAACTCTAAACCCTAAACACCCGAAAAACTAAACCCTAAAACGCACCGGGCAGTGCTGCAAGAGCTGCTAGGGTTGAGGGTTTGAGGATTTAGCGTTTTGGGTTTAGGGTTTAGGGTTCAGGGTTTAGGGTGTAAGGTGTAGGGTGTAGGGTGTAGGGTGTAGGGTGTAGGGTTTAGGGTTTAGGGTCTTGGGTGTAGGGCTTAGGGTTTAGGGTTTAGGGTTTAAGGTTTAGGGTTTAGGTTTTCAGGGTGGCTGCTTGAGCTTGAAAAACCTGCATACCAGCTGGGGCTGAGGTGGAACAGCGTCATGCTCTACTCCTTGCGAGAGGAGGCTGCTGGGAGGTTAAGGGTTTCGGGTTTAGAATTTAGGGTTTAGGGTTTCGGGTTTAGGGGAAGCCGGAGTTAGTCTTCTCCATCCGCAGACAGGATGCCATGGCCCATGTGGCTAGTGCCTGAATGGTGTTTTCGTATTTCTCATGCCAACATGCTATGTTAAAGTTGTGCCTTGGGATCTTCCCCCCTATACTTATACTAACAGTCCCTGATAGGGATTCTGGTACCCCCTCATATAACCCCCTCATATAATCGCCTATTAAGGACTCTTAGTATAAGGGGCAACATCCCAAGCTGTGCCCAAAAGCGCTACAACAGTCACCAGTTTTTGTCTTTGTTTGATGGGTTGGTCTTGTCTCGTTTACTTCATGAGAAGTCTTTCAGTGTCATTACAACGAGTGGGTAGAAAATTGCTGCTCGTGGTGTCATTCGTTTTGCCTTTCATTTTGCTTGGTCTTCCGTCTTCATTGAACCTCTTTCTGTCGCGTGGTCGTTTTGATTTTGGGGGGCGTCTACTTGCTTCATGAACCCAAAACCCTGCACAGTCCAGGTAGAATAAGCCCTGCACGCCAAACTGCAAACCCCAAACCTTAAACATGTCGGTGTCGAGGCGGAGCCCAAAGTGAGTCCACAGGCACGGCTGACAGAGTTGTTGTGCTTTAAGGTTTGGGTTGTTTAGGGTGGATAGGTCTTACTGGGCTTCTAAGGCTTATAGTCTTCGGGCTCATTGCCAACAGCGCATACTGTTACGTTTCAGTCTCTACACAAGAAGGGCCCCGATCGAGAGTCCAAAGGCCGGGAAAACTAGGCGGAAGACTCCGGAAGCCATTAGGGTTGAGAGTTTAGGGTTTAGGTTTTAGGGTTTAGGGTTTAGGGTTTAGGGTTTAGGCTTTATTAGGTGCCGCTGGGCCTTTGAATCTGCTACTGGGCTTCTCGAGTTCTGGGGTCTGGAGGGCTTACGGTGCTGAATTACCAGGTTTGCGGGGCTTATCGTAGGGCTTCTCGGATTTGTGGTGTGTTTAGGGCCTTCAAATTCGTTTAGACGGAGCCCACAAGGCCTTAGAGGGGGGGGGCTTCTAGGATGATCAGGGTTTGAGTCTTGGGGTTTAGGGTTCTTAGGCTCGGAATTCGGGTCCCTTTAGAGGGTCCGTTTTGCGCACGGTTGCGGAGTTCAAGTAAACCGGGGTATTGCGGGGTTTCTGTGCGACGAGACTCTTCAGTATCTGAGAGTTGCCGGGAGTTAGGTGTCCTTTTTGGGGTCAATAGCACAAGGGTTTAGGGTTCAGGGTTTAGGGTTCCTAGCAGAAGGGTTGCAGTTTGCAGTATGTTGGGGTTTATTCGGGAGACCCTATTTTCGGACTATTTCCCCCCGCCAGCTCATGTACTTCCAGCATCATCCTGATCTATGTTCGTGTAGTAGACCCCAAGCCCTAAACCCCCAAAAACCCCAAAACCCCAAACCCCCAAATCCCCAAACCCCCAAACCCCTAAACCGCACAGCAGGCGGGATGCTGGGTTAAGCCTTTGCTTGTGGATTCTGCTCTTATTCTCAAGGCCCATCCTTTTGGCCTGCAGCAACACCAGACTTACTTACCAACACAGAACCTCAAACCTTAAACCCCCAAACCCCCCAAACCCCCAAACCCCCAAACCCCCCAAACCCCCAAACCCCCAAACCCCCAAACCCCCAAACCCCCAAACCCCCAAACCCCCCAGACCTCCAAACCCCCCACCCAAACCCCCCAACCCCCCAAACCCCCCACCCCCCAAACCCCCCCCCCCAAACCCCCCAAACCCCCCAAACCCCCCAAACCCCCCAAACCCCCCAAACCCCCCAAACCCCCCCAAACCCCCAAACCCCCCAAACCCCCCAACCCCCAAACGCCCCAACCCCAAACCCCCAAACCCCCCAACAACCCCCAAACCCCCCAACCCCCCAAACCACCCCCCAACCCCCCAAACCCCCAAACCCCCAAACCCCCCAAACCCCCAAACCCCCCAAACCCCCCAAACCCCCCACCCCCCAACCCCCCACCCCCCAACCCCCCAACCCCCCAAACCCCCCCAACCCCCCAAACCCCCCAAACCCCCCAAACCCCCCAAAACCCCCCAAAACCCCCCAACCCCCCAAACCCCCCAAACCCCCCAAACCCCAACCCCCCAAACCCCCCAAACCCCCCAACCCCCCAACCCCCCAAACCCCCCACCCCCCAAACCCCCCAAACCCCCCAAACCCCCCAAACCCCCCAAACCCCCCAAACCCCTAAACCCCTAAACCTCTAAATCCGAAACCCAAAGCCTGAAACCTTTGTGCAGCCAGGGCGAGATCTCCTGGCTCAAGCTTTGCGGCGCCTTGTGCTGAGCGAGCCCTTGCGATCTGTGTTTTGGTTTTTAGGGATTTAGGGTTTGGTTTCGGGTTCGGGTTCGCTGTTTCCGCGCACCACCTAAAGAATCGTGACCCCAACACGCTTCCGACCTCAATCGTGTGACGAGTCGTCTGTCCTTTTGTGATGGTGACGCTGACCTGCTCGGCCCTTCCATAAAGCGCCCAACCCTCAGCCGTAGGGTTTAGGGTTTAGGGTTTGGTGTTTAAGGTTTAGGGTTTAGGGTTTAGGGCTAAACCACCAAACATCTGAGGCTGTGGAGAGTGGAGACGATGGCTGGCAGGACTGGTGAGGGCAAGTGGTTTAGGGTTTAGGGTTTAGGGTAGTGGCTTACAGCATCCACATGTCACATGTCTTTGCAGCTCTTGACCCGCGTGCCCGATCGCAGCCAAGAAACGGGGGCAGGAGGGGACCGGCTACACCAGAGTGGGCTGCAAAAACCCCACATGCAGGTAATACTCAGTTGGGTGTGTTTATGGGTGCCGATTCGATGGAGACCTAGTAGAATAGCCCCATTTGATCCATGACCTACGACCCTGGAAGCCTGAGCCCTTTCACCCTAAACCCTCTAACTCTACAATCGCTTCTTCTTTGACTCTATAGCACTGTACCTTTATAGCTACATAACCGCAAACCCATCCAGAATTCCATAACTCTTAACCCTTAAACCCTAAACCCAGGAACCCTAATCCTAAGCCCAACAACTCCATAACCCGCTAACCCTGAAAGCCTAAACCCGATCATCAACTCCATGCCCGAAACCCACAACCCTACAACCGATTATTTAGAACTGCCCCACCCGAAGCCGTAAACCCTAAACCCTAAACCCTAACCCCTAAATCCTAAACCCTAAACCCTAAACCCTAAACCCTAAACCCTAAACCCCAAACCCTAAACCCTAAACCCTAAACCCTAAACCCTAAACCCTAAACCCTAAACCCCAAACCCTAAACCCTAAACCCTAAACCCTACGGAGCCCGAACCCTGGGAGGAGCCCCCAGGGCCGCCTGGAGTGGAGCAATGCGCTGAGGGCTTCCAGGTGGGGAGACTTCTGGGGGCCCTGAACCCTAGACCATGGGGTTTAGGGTTTGGGGTTTAGGGTTTAGGGCTTAGGGCTTAGGGTTTAGGGTTTAGGGTTTAGGGTTTATAAAGTAGCCCTCAACCCTAAACCCTAAGCCCGAGGGTTTTGGGGTGACTTTCTGGGGCCTCCAGGATTCTCGGGCAAGCCTTTCGTTGTTGAAAACGCCTTGTGGCCAGGTTTTGAGAAGGTTGTGCATGGATGCAAGTAATACAAGGGCCCAAATTCTTGCCAGCGTCGTGTGCGAGAATCCCTAAAATAATCCTATCCGCCCCGAGACCAAAAGCGCAAAAAAGGCCCCCTAAACCCGAAACCCTAAACCCTAAACGGTGGATCCTCTATGGCTTGACGCGGGGGGAGCTGGGAGGATGATGAAGAGTTTAGGGTTTAGGGCGGGTCCTGGCTGGCTCGTGGACCAGCCCGTTGGCGGACTGTCTGGGAGCAGGTTGTCATGTTTTACTTGTTCCCCCTGTTCTCTGCGCTAGTCGGCGGGCGGCCTCGATTTTGTCAGCGCTTGTTCTCGGGCTAGCACGCAGGAGCTGCGTATGTCCGGGTAGAAACTCATGCGAGACCTGAATCTACAGGACTCCTAGAAGTAAACGGAAGTACTGATTCCGCTTACACAATGGCTAAGAATAAGGAAAACCTCCGAAGACCTAACCCTACATCCTAAACCCTAAACCCTAAACACCATCATTTTCGGGACAGCCCGCATTGTTGCCCCTAGGCGCTGCGGGTGGCTGCGGAAGAGTTACGCGGACCTGCTTCAAGCGTTCAAGGATCCAAAGACTCCAAGGTTTGCAGGGGTTTTAAGTGCATGGAAGGGTTCCAGAAGGCTTCTTTCAGGGTTTTCACGGTTTTGAAGCACATTATAGGGTCCTTAAGGGAGGGGGCTCATGGGGTGGAGGTACCTAGGGCACGGGAAGCTCAGGGAGGCTTCGGAAGTGGTGGGGAATGTTAGCGAAGCCTTGGGCTACCTAACCCCTCGAACTCTCCCCCCTTAAGAACCCTATAATGTGCTTTAAGGGTGGTTTGGGGCTTCAAGGGATGCATGTTTTTGGTCTTAGGATTTTTTTGGTGTTGGGAACAACAGGGTCTCATATGGTCCTAGGGCGCCCAACAAAGGTCCAGAACTACGCGAATGCCATTACGGTTAGGGCTTCAGGGTTTAGGGTTTTAGGGTTTTAGGGCTTTAGGGTTTTAGGGTTTTAGGGTTTTAGGGTTTTAGGGTTTTAGGGTTTTTAGGTTTTAGGGTTCTAGGGTTTTAGGGTTTTAGGGTTTTAGGGTTTTAGGGTTTTAGGGTTTTAGGGTTTTAGGGTTTTAGGGTTTTAGGGTTTCAGGGTTTCAGGGTTTCAGGGTTTCAGGGTTTCAGGGTTTCAGGGTTTTAGGGTTTTAGGGGTTTAGGGTTTTAGGGGTTTAGGGTTTTAGGGTTTTAGGGTTTTAGGGTTTTAGGGTTTCAGGGTTTTAGGGTTTCAGGGTTTCAGGGTTTCAGGGTTTCAGGGTTTTGGGGTTTTTAGGGTTTTAGGGTTTTAGGGTTTTCGGGTTTTAGGGTTTTAGGGTTCTAGGGTGTTAGGGTGTTTGGGTGTTTGGGTTCAGGGTTGAACCTGAAGCCGGCTTCCGTTTTGGAGGGCTGGGATTCAGCATGTAGAAAAGCACCTTGGACTGAACCCTCGGTTTCGGGTTTACGGTTGAAACCCCCAAGCCCCTCAATGCCCTCAAGCCCTCAAGCCCTCAAGCCCTCAAACCCTCAAACCCTCAAACCCTCAAACCCTCAAACAGCCCGTTCGCCTTTTAAACCCTTCCTGAAACCCTCCACCCTACCCAAAGGCTCCCATGTAGTACCTTTTTGGGGCAGTATACTAGAATCCCCTATAACTAACCCAAAACGGAACTACATTGGAGCTTTTGGGTAAACCTAAGCCTAAAATTGTTCGTAGATTGCGGACAGAAGCCCCTCCCGCACGTCACACCAGGTTCTACGACTCGGGCGTGGATGGAGCCTCAGTTCCTCTTGCCCGTAGCCGTGGTGAGTCTCCAACCCCAAAATCAAAGGGCGCGTGAACTTGGGGTTTAGGGTTTAGGGTTGAAGCCCTAAACCCCAAAAAGCAAACTTAAGAACCTTCCCAGGTGAATGTCAACCTTCTCATCAACATGGGAAACGCTGGAGCCTGAAAGACTGCGACGTCCGGGTCACGCATATATCAGTCAATATATAAAACAAGTGTTTATGTATATACACATGTATTGTAATATGTATATATACATATGTAGGTATGTAGGTATGTCGTATGTGTTTTGACATGCATATGAAAAGTTGATGTCGGCATTAACATAGTAGTTTAAGAGCAGGTAGCAGCAGAGCTAATTTTCAAGAATAGCAATAATGTTAAAGCTCATATGGGTCCCGTTTGGGGTCCTATATATAGTACGGCGCCCTTGCAATAGGGACGCCATTAAGGGACCCTAATTTACAGAACTACCCATGGGAACACGAAGGCAAGGTTTTGCAGATCGTAGTTCGGATCTTCCCCCTTGTCAGCGAGAGTGTAGCTATTACCCACGGTTCGAGTTCACAGATTCGGGGGTCTTGTGGCGTAAGAAGGGCCACAGTACCGATGATGACGTGACTTCGTAGTCGGCCTTGTTCTGCGGACAAGACGCGTTTGAGTCCTAGAGCCCCTAAACCCTGAACCCTAAAACCCAAACCCTGAATCCTAAAGCCGTAAACCCTAAACCCTAAACCCTAAACCCTAAACCCTAAACCCTAAACCCTGAACCCTGAACCCTGAACCCTGAACCCTGAACCCTGAACCCTGAACCCTGAACCCTGAACCGGCCCAGGTCTTGCGTGCTGCAGCCAGCTCGGGAGGTTCCTCCGCGATGTTTTGGGGGCTCGGGCATGGGGAGAGAGTACAGGGGGGTTAGGGTTTATAGGGTTTAGGGTTTATAGGGTTTAGGGTTTAGGGTTTAGGGTTTAGGGTTTAGGGTTTAGGGTTTAGGGTTTAGGGTTTAGGGTTTAGGGTTTAGGGTTTAGGGTTTAGGGTTTAGGGTTTAGGGTTTGGGGCTCAGAGGCCTGGAAGCCTAACAGGTTTTACCTGACTTTACTCAAACCCTAAGCTTAGGGTTTCGGGTTTAGGGTTTAGGGTTTAGGGTTTAGGGTTTAGGGTTTCGGGTACACTCAGGAAGCCTCCACGCTCGAAACGGACCCAAGCGCGCCACCCAAGCATCCTTAGCTTAGGGGCAGCCCCCTACACTTTGCGGGGTTCCAGTGCAACACGAAACCCTGCAGTTGCACCTTACTTGGAGGTTCAGGGCACTTAGTAAGTATGATTTTATGCGCCTGAACTCCTTAAATGGGGATGTAAGTAGTTATAAGTGTGGCTGCCTTACTGAAAGCCCCACTTACTAAGACCCCTGAACTTTTAAGTATGCCTTTCAACTGAGTTCTGCAGAGGAGGGGGGTGCTTGAGAGCAGCCCACATCTAAGATTTTGTTCTTCATCCAGCTCACCCCCCCCCCCCCCCCCCCCCCCCCCAGTTGCCTCAGGATGGCACCACATTGCGGCACACTGTGTACCTGCCGTGCTGCAGACCCTCTTGCTTCGATTGGAGGACCAGTAACGCTTAAACCCTAAACCCTAAACCCTAAACCCTCAACCCTCAACCCTCAACCCTCAACCCTAAACCCTAAACCCCCCAGGTTCCGAAGAACCCTCAGCCCCATTCGGCCCGACATCCTCTGAAGCTCCTAGACCGTGACTCTGCGTAGGTTCAGGGTTTAGGGCTAGAGTTTAGGGTGTAGGGTTTAGGGTTTAGGATTTTGGGTTTAGGGTTTAGGGACTAGGGTTTTGGGAGGTTGAAAGGCATGTTTTCCGGTTTGCGATCAAGGTTTAGGGCTTAGGGTTGAGGATTTGGGGTTTAGGGTTTAGGGTTTAGGGTTTAGGGTTTAGGGTTTAGGGTTTAGGGTTTAGGGTTTAGGGAGGGTAGTCTACGCCAGGATCGAGGGTTGAACTTCAGTGGCCTTTCGACACTGAAGCCCCGCAATATAAACTGCAAACCCCGACGCCTAAACCAAAAACCATTTTCAAAAAATTGGCCGAATTGGCAGGAGCGATTCTTCATAGACCACACCGAGCAGTCAAGCCTTGAGGTTCACACAGAGCATGAGGGATTGAGGGGTTTGGGGTTGAGGGTCCTTTGGGGCTGAAGGCGTCGGGTTCCGGGTTTGGGGTTTAGGGTTTAGGGTTTACGGTTTAGGGCTGAAAGTTTCGGGTAGTAGGGTTGCAGTTCTGGAGTTGGGTGGTTGAGAGCCTGTAGCCGCTGAGGATTGCTGGGACATTGTATATACTCTCCGTAGACCTCTTTAGGGGCTCATCCAGTCTACCCATATCTCCGAAAGAACCTCTAAGTTACTACGGAAAGCCGACACCGTCCCAAGCCTGAATCCAAAAACCGAAGCAAGGCCCATCTTTTCAACACAGGACGCCGCGCTGCTTAGATTGCGTGCTCCCTACACACCCTCTGCACCCCAACGAGGACGCCCCGTATACCCTAAACCCTAAGCCTTATGCCCTGGTAAATGCCTAGCCTTGTGGGACCTGGGCCCAGGAAACCTACTTTGACATCCTGCACCACCTCCTTTCAATAGGATTGGCCGGGGCCGTGGGCCGTGTTGTGTGTTGTCAGCATCGATTGCCCACGGGAGTGGGGGGGCTGAGGTTGCGGCCTTTAGGGTTTAGGCTATTAGGCTTAGGGTTTAGGATGCAGGGTTTGGGGGTTCAGGGTTGAGGGTTTTGGGGTTAGGGTTTAGGGTGTAGGGTTTAGGGTTTAGGGTTCCGGATTGAGGGTTTAGGGTTTAGGGTTAGGGCAGCCTTCTTGGAGAGGAGACTCCCACGTCGTCGTGGCAGAAACGTCTGGCCTGCTGGGATTCACGGCCAAGAGTGGAGGGCACCCCTAAACCCTACACCCTACACCCTAAACCAAACCCTAAACCCTAACCCTAAACCCTAGATCCTAAACCCTAAACCCTCAGCCCTAAGCCCCAACCCCCTAACCCCCTAACCCCCTAACCCCTAACCCCTAACCCCCTAACCCCCTAACCCCCTAACCCCCTAACCACCCCCTAACCACCCCCTAACCACCCCCTAACCACCCCCTAACCACCCGTAACCACCCCCTACCCACCCCCTAACCACCCCCTACCCCCAAAAAACCCCCTAAAAACCCCCTAAAAACCCCCTAAAAACCCCCTAAAAACCCCCTAAAAACCCCCTAAAAACCCCCTAACAACCCCCTAACAACCCCCTAACAACCCCCTAACAACCCCCTAACAACCCCCTAACAACCCCCTAACAACCCCCTAACAACCCCCTAACCCCCTAACCACCTAACCCCCCTAACGCCCTAACCCCCTAACCCCTAGCCCCTAACCCCACGCAAAAAGGGAGTAAACCTGGGCTTTGGTCAGCTTTGGGGTGTACAATGGGACCTGACTTTAGGGTTTAGGGTTTAGGGTTTAGGGTTTGGGGTGAGGTTCGGGCTTAGGACCTCGTAAGGCTTCATCACTGTCGCAGAGACATGTAACATATCGCGTTTAGACACCTGGCCACATAGGACAGAGCATGCGAGATGTTGCTAGCCACCTGCAGTACTCGGGCCTGCTTAAAGGCTTAGCTATACCTGAAGTCCTCACACGCGAGCGTATGAAGACTCTCGCTTGCTGTGCACTGCCGCGGCCACTGCAGCATAGGGCTCCAAGCTTTGCTAGAGTCTTCATTGCGATCTTGCTCCACGGCCTGTTCCGAGCAATCGCCGAGACCCAACGGTCTCGGCCACTCTGATTCAGGTCAGCAAACATGGGCTGCAGCCAGAGCTCTGAGGTCGCCACACATCAGGTGGTCACCACGGGACACGGACACCGCTATCCGACGAAAGAGGAGATGATCAACATCAACAACAAGGTCGCCAAGCAGATGCTTTCTGGCCAAGGCGCCGAACCTAGACCTCCTCACCTGTGATCCGAACCCTAACCCAACCAAGGCTCCTTTTGTGCGTCCAGGGTATTCTTGTGAGGGCTCCTTCGTGCCCGGGGTTCTTCGGCTACGACCGTAAAGACCATCGCGGGCTTCTTCCTTGGGCTGACCACCCTAAACCCTAAACCCTAAACCCTCAACCCTAAACCCCAAACCCTAAACCCTAAACCCTAAACCCTAAACCCTAAACCCTAAACCCTAAACCCTAAAACTTAAACCCTAAACCCTAAACCCTAAACCCTAAACCCTAAACCCTAAACCCTAAACCCTAAACCCTAAACCCTAAACCCTAAACCCTAACACCTAAACCCTAAACCCTAAACCCTAAACCCTAAACCCTAAACCCTAAACCCTAAACCCTAAACCCTAAACCCTAAACCCTAAACCCTAAACCCTAAACCCATCTGTCGGTGTGGGTTCGGGACTTTCATGGTTTGGGGCTTGTGGCTTGGGGGAGTCATTGTGCACGTGTTCGTATTCGACCTTTGTACACACATATATATATATACATATATATATACATATATATATATATATACATATATATATATATACATACATATACATGCATACATGCATATGTATATAGGGAATTGCAGGTATGTATGAATAAACAAACATATCCTGTATGTATATGTACATATACATAGCTTTTGATATACGTATCTGTATTTGTATATTCGTATGTATGTACGACCATATAGCCCCCCCCCCCCCCCCTGAAGGACCCGTGAAATCCCCAACTCCAGAACCAAAGCTCCAAAAAGGCGAAAGCTCCAAATATTCCAAGGTCAGAACCCCAACTTTTTCTTGTAGAAACTCCGGCGAGGTTTGGATCTTGGATCTGCGCAGTTTTGCCAAGGAAGATGTCTGAAAAAGCTCATGTTTAGCCACGCAAGCACGCACGTGGCCCACAGAAGGAAGCACCAGTGTAGCCAACAAAGCGCATGCTTGGCAAACAAAACACCAAGTTTTTCGGCTCTGTTTGCTAAATGCGCTTTGCTAGGTGTTTTTCCTAGGAAAAAATAGTTGCACACCTCCAAAACCCAAAAACGCCAACTTCGCTGGAGGTTCTCCTAGACAAGTTTAGGTTGTTTGGAATTTGGAATCGTGGAAGTTGGGAATTTTAGGTTTGTTGGATTTGAGAAGAGGGGTGGCCTTTCTATTAAACACCAAATAATCACAAAGACTACACAGAGGGTTCAGGGTTTAGGATTTAGCGTTTAGCGTTTGAAGCTTAAGCCTAACCATCAACCCTCCCCCTGCACGCAAGATGGGTAATCGTTCTGCATTGCCACAAGAGAGAGGCCGACCACCTGCCCTCCATCCCTTCGTCTCGTAAGCTCCCAAAAAGATCCAAGCCTTTTACATGCGGTTTGTCCGAAAACTTTGGATCGGATCCTTGATTTGCTTTGGAAGTTGGACTCCTGCAATTTGTTACTCTTGGAGCTTGGTTTTTTTTAAGAGGAGAACAGAGGACCCCCTGGTTCTTAGTAGGGAATGAGGGAATTAGGGCCCTATATATATATATATACCCTTTGAAGGGTTATATAGGGTACCTCATTCCCTCATTCCCTACTAAGAACCAGCCAGAGGAGTGGTGTATGTAGGGGAGGGGTCCCTTCACGAAGGAAAGCGGGGGTTTAGGGTTTAGGGTTTAGGGTTTAGGGTTTAGGGTTTAGGGTTTAGGGTTTAGGGTTTAGGGTTTAGGGTTTAGGGTTTAGGGTTTAGGGTCTAGGGTTTAGGGTTTAGGGTTTAGGGTTGTACTTCCACCAAAACATTCCTTGCGCTGGGGAGAGAGCATCCCCGGCCAGCCAAAGTGATCTAGCTAGTTCCCCTAAACCCTAAACTAAGTCCTAAACCCTAAACCCTAAACCCTAAACCCTAAACCCTAAACCCTAAACCCTAAACCCTAAACCCTAACCCCTAAACCCTAAACCCCAAACCCCAAACCCCAAACCCCAAACCCCAAACCCCAAACCCCAAACCCCAAACCCAAACCCCCTAAAAACCCTTGGTAACTGAAGATGGAAGAAAAAAGATGCCCGGGGAAAGTTTTCGAGAAGTCTCCAGTTGTCGGCCCCCAAAATGGCTCGGGCACTGTCCTTTGTCATAGTGGGGTAACATTTTACATTTTTAAGGGTACTTAAACTCAATAAGGAATAACATTTTAAATTGTCATTACCAGTGTCATCCAAGGAGGTCCTGGAAAGTGTCTGGTATCCAAGTACACCGGCTCCAGTTAACAACTGAAGAATTGACGGGCACTTCCCCAACACGAAGGGTGTAGGGTTTGGGCTTTTCATTTTCAAACTTCAGTTTAATTTTGCCAGTTCGTTGTTGAACTAAGATTTAACAAAATTTTCCCGGCGAAGATTCAACGAGCACTTTCCTTAGGATCTTCAATCTTCAGTTTCAGTTGCAGCGGATCGATAATCGAGGCTGCTATTCGAGAAAGACTTAGAACTGTCGCGTGCTTTCAGCATCTTTCAGCGCAGCAGGGGTCCTCTACCCTAAACCCTAAACCCTCAGCCCTCAACCCCAAAACCTATTGGAATGCAGAGGCGCATGGTGAACCAAGGATTTTGTGTTGTGAAGCAGACGGTGTGGTAGGTGCAGAGACCTAGAAACGGTGGATCATGGGGTGGGGTCTTATTCCCTTTTTATGTTGTTGTTTAGGTTCCCTGAACAGCCCCTTTAAACGAAAAAGGGCACCCTTCGTATTCCTAGGTTACTCTTGGGTAAGTGTCTCTGCGTGTGTGTGTGTGTATGTATATATATATACACACACATCGTTTTGGTGTGCGCATGTCTTCCGTGAACCCTAAACCCTAAACACTTAAGAAACCCTAAACCCTAAATCCTTTAGAAACCCTAAACCCGAAAACATGAATTAAACCCTAAGCCCTAAACATAGCCTTGAACCGAATCGTGGAGGTACCCAAGACTCGTTGGATGGCAGCCGCGGCAGCACAAAATGTTCAGATTCCGATGCACAAAAGCTTCAAGACCTGCAGCGGTGCCACGTCCTGTTAAAGTTCAGGGTTCAGGGTTCAGGGTTCAGGGTTCAGGGTTTAGGGTTTAGGGTTTAGGGTTTAGGGTTTAGGGTTTAGGGTGTAGGGTTTAGGGTTTAGGGTTTAGGGTTTAGGGTTTAGGGTTTAGGGTTTGGGCTTTAGGCTTTAGGCTTTAGGCTTCAGGCTTTAGGGTTGAGGCTTTGGGCTTTGGGCTTTAGGCTTTAGGCTTTCAGACTTTAGGCTTTAGGGTGCGAGGAGTTAGGGTGTTAGGCTTCAGGTTCACGATGTTCGGGGGTTCAGGCTTTCAAGGTTTTAGGGTGATAGTCTTTAGGGTTCAGGGTGTTCGGGCGTTAAAGTTCGGGTTTTAGGGTTTTAGGGTGTTAGGGTTGGACGCCAGACATAAATTCCCGGGGTCCGAGACATGTTCTGCAGGGACTTGGGATCGACTTGGGAAAAGGATCGGGGTTTAGGGTTTAGGGTTTAGGGTTTAGGGTCTAGGGGGTCCAGGGTCTAGGGTTTAGGGTTTCTTCCCGCAATGCATCGCTGCCCGTTTTGTGCTAATTTCCGAGCCGGTCGCGCCATCCAGGTCAGAGGAGGGTTTAGGGTTGAGGGTTTAGGGTTTACGGTTTACGGTTCACGGTTTACGGTTTGCGGTTCAAGGGTAGTTGACAAGGTAGCCAAGTTTGTGAGGTTCCTTCAGCTTCTTGCAACCCGCCCTGAATGATCTGCAGCCCGCCAGGACAGATGGATAGGAATGGCCAGCGCCTCTTTTAGGGTTTAGGGTTTAGGGTTTAGGGTTTAGGGTTTAGGGTTTAGGGTTTAGGGTTTAGGGTTTATTGTTTAGGGTTTAGGGTTTCGCCTTGAGGCTCTGAAACGTGCAAGGGCGCATCATATGCTGGTAGGCAATTGCGTCGTAACCCGTAAGCCCTAAACTTTGAACCAAACAAACGCCAAATCCAAAACCTTAAAAGCCGTAATAGCCGTAAACCCCAGGCCTAAACCCTAAACCCTAAACCCTGAACCGTGCAGCATACCATTGAGTCAGACAAGGTGCATTCTCCAGGTTGACGGGCAGCAGATGTTGGAGTGTGAAGCGGCTCGGCCCGCATTCACACAGAGTTTCGACACTCCGCAACCCTCCCGAAACCACAAGCTCTAAGACGTAAACCCTAAACCCAAACTCTAAATCCCAAATCCCTGCCAGGGGGGGGGGGGGGAATTGAAGCCCCCATCCTCTTAGCCCAGCTTTTCAATGACTTAGCCTCTGCTGTTTAGGGAACCCGATGCCCTTAAGCCCCAAGCCCAGACCCTAGATCCTAAACCCCAAAGCCAAACGCGAAACCCCCTAAGCCCCAAACCGTAAAAACCCTAAACCCTAACCCCCAAACCCTAAACCCTAAGCCATTAACTTTGAGGAGCCCAACGTGGAGAAGGACTACGACTCCTGGAAGCACGTTCTGGATGCCACGGACCGTGAGAGGGGGAATGGGTAGCCCTCAACAGTCTACATGCGATCCTCCTTGGGTGTAGAGTTTTGGGTGTAGGGTCTATTTAGGGTTTAGGGTTTAGGGTTTAGGGTTTCGGGTTTAGGGTTTCGGGTTTAGGGTCACACTAGCGTTTTCGGGTAGAAGCCATCAACACACGGTTCCATGTCCTGACATGTGGTTGCCCTTGTTTCCCTGTGTTGGGGTTGGGGTTCCCTCGCAATCCCCTTAAGCCCAAAAAGGGTGCCCTTTTTTTCCTAGATTACTCCTGGGTCTAGAGGTGTCCGAGTACGCAAAGTCCATGTTGGAGCACGTTGACATTGCTTGCATCGAGAAAGCTCTTGATCCCCAGCATCAGTGCTTGGGGTTTAGGATTTAGGGTTTCAGGGAAAAAGTTTAGGATTTAGGGTTCAGGATTTACGCAGGGTTTAGGCTGTAGGGTTGAGGAGTTAGGATTTAGGATTTGGAGCTTTAGCAGTATTAGGCCTAAACCCTAAACCCTAAACCCTAAACCCTAAACCCTAAACCCTAAACCCTAAACCCTAAACCCTAAACCCTAAACCCTAAACCCTAAACCCTAAACCCTAAACCCTAAACCCTAAACCCTAAACCCTAAACCCTCAACCCTAAACACTACACCCTAAACCCTAAACCCTAAACCCTAAACCCTAAACCCTAAACCCTAAACCCTAAACCCTAAACCCTAAACCCTAAACCCTAAACCCTAAACCCTAAACCCTAAACCCTAAACCCTACTCCTGGGGAGGACAAGAAAGCGCTGCAGCAGGGCCACTCACTGCCGGTGAACAAGAAGGCTGGGTTTAGGGTTTCGGGTTTAGGGTTTAGGGCTTAGAGTTTAGAGTTTAGAGTTTAGAGTTTAGAGTTTAGAGTTTAGAGTTTAGGTGGGTATAATCCCTAAGCCCCGAACCCTAAACCTTAAACCCGAAGGTTTGGGCTGGTGGAACTTCTTGCTGGGTTGTCTCGGATTCAGGACCTAAGTGCATCCCATGAGGGACCCTTCCCCAAAGACTGTAGGCTTCGGGCTTGTCAGGCCTCGCAAACCCTAAACCCTAAAGCCTAAAGCCTCAACAGATGCCGGTCACGGTTTTGGGCTTATGGGCTCATCCTGCCAAGCAGTCTTAAAACGCCAACAGGTTGTTCAGGGTTTAGGGCTCAGGTCTTCGGGCTTAGGGTTTAGGGTGTAGGGTTTAGGGTTTCGGGTGCAGGGTTTAGGGTGTAGGGTGTAGGGTGCACGTTGTAGGGTGTAGGGTTTGGTTGCTTTGTGTTGCTTCTTCAGCCGGATCCCCAACACCAGAGTTTAAAAGTGTTTCAGGGCTTAGGGCCTAAGGTGAACCTCTAAACCTTAGGATGCTCCCCCTTATACTAACAGCCCTCAAGAAGGAATGATGGCAGTGGGCACTTTAATCCCTAGCAAGAACTGCGAGTATAAGGGGGGAACATCCCAACCGAAACCCCTAAACCCCGAAGCCTGTGATCCGCAGCCCCATTCGCAATTTACAGCCCGGGGTCTGAGAAGATGGTCCGGGCATCGATCTTAGCCCAGGGCGGCATTGAAGCCTAGACTCATTTAGGTTGCTTTGAGCTAGGGCACATCCCCTTCTTGGGGCAGACTCAATACACTTCTTTGGATGTTTTGGTTGTAGCCCTAAACCCTAAATTCTCAGCCCTAAGCCCTAAACCCTAAACCCTAGCCCCTGGCATTCGCCAGGCTCATGTCATACTCGCCAAGAAGATGGAATCTTCTTTGACAGAGCTGTTGAAAAACCCATCGAAGTGTCTCGGCTTTAGTCTGATTTCGGGAAACTGAACCGCTAAGCCCTAAACCCTACACCCTACACCCTACACCCTAAACCCTAAACCCTAAACCCTAAACCCTAAACCCCTTAGAACATAGGGCGCCTTAAGAATGACCGCGAGAATCTAAGGGTAGTTTTCCTAGGCCCTTAATATGGTCCCTTGCCTCCTTCCAAGGGTTCTGATGTCTGGGCGCTTAATTTGTAGAGGGCATACAAGGGGTATGTAAGGGGTCCCCTTTTAAGGGCTAAACCCTAAACCCTAAACCCTAAACCCTAAACCCTAAACCCTAAACCCTAAACCCTAAACCCTAAACCCTAAACCCTAAACCCTAAACCCTAACCCCTAAACCCTAAACCCTAACCCCTACCCCCTAAACCCTAAACCCTAAACCCTAAACCCTAAACCCTAAACCCTAAACCCTAAACCCTAAACCCTAAACCCTAAACCCTAAACCCTAAACCCTAAACCCTAAACCCTAAACCCTAAACCCTAAACCCTAAACCCCCTAAGCCTAAACCCTAAACGCTAAACGCTAAACCCTAAGCCTAAACCCTAAACCCTAAACCCTAAACCCTAAACCCTAAACCCTAAACCCTAAACCCTAAACCCTAAACCCTAAACCCTAAACCCTGAACCCTGAACCCTGAACCCTAAACCCTAATTAAGAGAGAACCCAGATTGAGGGTTTAGGGTTTAGGGTTTGATACGCAACCTGGTGTCGGCTGCCCAAGTCGCAAGCCGGCTTTAGGGTTCAGAGTTCAGAGTTTAGGGTTTAGGGTTTAGGGTTTAGGGTTTAGGGTTTAGGGTGTAGGGTCTATAAAGAACCCGTCGGGAGCCTGTACAAACCCATCGAGCGGGAAGTGCGTTCTTTGCTCCAAAGCTTGGTGTTGACAAGCGAGTACCTTCTATTGTAGTCCCCTTGCGCAAGGGGGTTTAAAGGTTTAGGGTTTAGGGTTTAGTGTTTAGGGTTTAGGGTTTAGGGTTAGGGTTTAGGGCGTTTCATGGTTGATGGTCAGGGAGCCTTAAGGTTTAACCTAGGGCTTCTTGGACGTCTTTTTCAGTTTTTCTAAGGAAGATTGGTTATAGCACCGGAGGCCCGAAACTCAGAAAGGTCTAAACCCTGTAGACCTTGTACATCTTAGGCAAATTCAAAGGGTTTCCAAGGTAAGACAAATTGCAACAAATGCAGACGAGAGATGTAAGGAACAGACAGAAGGAAGAAAGTTAATTCTGAATACAGTAAGTAAATAAGCAGGGAACAAAGTATGTAAATAACGAAAGTCATACGCAACAGGAAGATAGAAGGAACAGTAAGCTAACAAATCCAGACCAACCCATCATGCAAGCATTCCTTTTGTAAATGGGGGGACCTCACCAGGACTATTATTATTACTAGCACTAGTACTAGTACTAGTATTTACTACTATGTTGTTTTCCGATTGGTACGACTGTTGCGATTAGAACTTTTTGCTTATTGCTGCTCTTCTTATTATGCTCATTACCAGCATTTCTGCTGTTGCGAGTATTGTTATGAACAGCCAAACCATAAACTCTAGCCCGAACTCCTCAACCCCCTAGAATCTAGTTGCGTGGTGGTCTGCTCTTCCAGCTCCAGGGCTGGGAACCTTTTTGGTTTCGGAGTTCCGGGGTTTGGGATTTAGGGTCTTGTTAGGGTTTCCTGAACCCTAAGCCCTAAACCCTAGTAAGACTTCCGTTGACTTCAGGCTGGAGCGGGCGGTAAAGGAGCGCAGGATGGATCAGAAGGAGATTGCAGCCTATGCCAAGCTGATGAACCTGCAACTTGGATTGGAGGAGTCTAGCAAGAATGCAAAAATCCCAGAACCCTAAATATAACTCTAAAAACCCAAAAAAAGACCAAAACCCTAGAACCCCAACAGCTCCCAGGCAGTCATGAGTCTCCGTATTGGGGACGAGGTTGAGATTTAAGGACTCACTGATTGAGGAGTCAAAAAGCTCAGGCTGAGTGGGTTTCGGGATTCAGGGTTTAGTATAGGGTTTATGTTTAGGTTTAGGGCCTGCTGGTGAGTGTATATAGCGTTCCTCGCAAAGGGTTCGGGGTTTAGGGTTTAAAAAGGGTTCACGGATATAGGGTTGTCGGCGGGTGTATATAGAAAACTGGTGAGTGCAGACATGGTGGGCTGCTGTTATCGTCGCTGTCGCGGTCGCAGTCGTTGTATCCTATATGTTTTTTGTTGTCGTTTTTTCGGTATGTGTGTGAGAGAGAGAGAGAGTGCTTTTGCGTTTGTTTGGGTATTTGTGTTTGTGTGTGTGTGTGTGTGTGTTTGTGTGTTCCACTGTGTGTGTGTGTGCGTATGTTTGCGTGTCAGTGTCTGTGTTTGCTTTTGTGTTTGCTTGCCTGGATTGTTTCTTGCTGCTGCTGCTGCTGATGATGATGATGGTGATGATGATGATGGTGATGATGGTGATGATGATGGTGGTGATGATGATGATGACGTGGTTGTGGTGGTAGTGGTAGTGGTAGACTTGCCGGGCCCTTACCCGCAAGGAGGCTCAAATGGTTTGATGGTTCGGGAGAGGCGACCGGCCGCTGTACCGGCTTGACCCCAAAGCAAGATCACCAGGTCTCAGGGTTTAGGGTTTAGGGTTTAGGGTTTAGGGTTTAGGGTTTAGGGTTTGACTCAAAGGGCTGCATCAAGTATGACGTAGAGCACAGATCGAAGGTCGTCTCCAGCATTCAAAGATGGTCCGACGAACCCTAAACCCCAATCCCTAAGCCCTAACCCCTAACCCCTAACCCCTAAACCCTAAACCCTAAACCCTACACCCTAAACCCTAAACCCTAAACCCCAGAGCCCAGAGCCCCCCCAGCCGATCTGGTGAGGAATGCCGCAAGCGATCAGGAAGTTCCGTCGGCTGAGCCGCCAGTGCAACCTGTTAGATCCCGGTCCATGATTATTTCCACGTGAGCCCGCATGACTTGGCACTTAGGTCGTGTGCAGGTTGACGTGCTTCAGGGGTAGGTGGTGCAGGACACTAAAGAACATCAGTGAGTGCTCACGGGCTTCCTGACATAATCTCCCTAAACCCTGAACCTAACCCTAACACCGTCCGTTGTTGCTGATCATCCGGTGATCATGCTTGCCGTGCCTTTAGGTGCAACAAGGCGTGCAGTAGTCCCTAAGCCTTGAACCCAAAGCCCTGAACCGTTTAGGGTTTAGGGTTTAGGGTTTAGGTTTTAGGGTTTAGGGTTTTTTCTGCCTTGCAACACATGCGGGAGAACGTGAACCGAAACTTGGGCCTGTCTTACAGACCTAGAGGAGCATTTTTAACCCCGGCTTCTCGTGTTCTCTCTTTCGCATGAGGTCAGAGAAAGCTGCCTGTTCAGGGTTTAGGGTTTAGGGTTTAGGGTTTAGGGTTTAGGGTTTAGGGTTTAGGGTTTAGGGTTCAGGGTTTAGGGCTTAGGGCTTAGGGCTTAGGGTTTAGGGTTTAGGGTTTAGGGTTTAGCGTCTCAGCCTTCTGTAGCGTTGCGACCCTTGTGACGCTTCAACCCCAAAACCCCCAAGATCGCATGAGCTCAAGCCTTCGTTCTTCAAACCCTGAGCCCTAAACCCCTGCGTCCCGAACTTTGGGAGCGCATAGCCGAAAGATGATGGAGAACTCGACACTTCAAGCTCTAATACAGGCCTTAATGAAGAGAATAGGGCTTTTTTTGGGGGTATTGTAGTATATTATAAGGGGACCACAAGGGAAGACTATGAGTTATATAGGGACCATAAGGGAATACTAGTAGTATTTGTCCCGACCCCTATAGTAGACACATCTCCGAGAGTGCTGTCTTCGAGCACACCGAGGTCACCTGTAGCTCCCCACTTAGTAGCCCACTGGTACCCTTCACCCTTTTTTTGGTGATGGGTTCCCTTTTTAAGCAACCAACCCCAAAAAGGGGCGCCCTTAATATAATGTGGTTACTGGGCTACCAAGCCCAGATAGACACCTCTTCACCCCGAGTTCTTTGAATCCGGCATCTTACCCCGATCTGTCGCCCGCCAAGATTGTAAATCCTAAACCCTAAGCCCTACCGCGTGAGCTTAGCGGGTAGCGCAGTGCTGGGCTTTGACATCCTTAAGCCTTCGACCCCGTCCGGCAGCGAGGGACCTCTCGCACATGAGAGAGGGGTAGGCAATTGCGCAATTGTTCTCCGATCTGTGCAGGCCGCATCTTCGTCTGGGATCTACTGCAGAGTTTCAAAACCTTGAACTCCCTAAACCCTAAAGCCCCTGAGCCCTAAACCTTAAACCCTAAGCCTAAACCCAAGGGGTTTCGCGTAGTTTCAGGGGTTTCAACTCAAAACGAACACAGAACTCCGAGCTCAAAGCTTCTCTAAATCCTGCGATGAAGCCTGCATCAGAAGCCCAGAGTCCTCAACCCTATATAGTATAAGGGCCCGAATAATGAGCGCAGGGTTTTGCGGGCGGGGGGGGGGGTTATTACAGTATATTTATGAGGACCATAAAGGAATACCAGTAGTATTTATTCCGACCCCTGCATTCAACCCTAAACCCTGAAATGCCTTGGAGAGCCTGAAGTCGGAGAGGAAGCAGGGCGAGACCGAACTTGCCATGAGAACGGCTTCATGGAAGCCCGAACTGCCTACGTCAACTTACTTCTGTTTGCTAGGTTTAAGGTTTAGGGTCTAGGTTTGACTCTTCCGATTCTGCCCACAACACTGAACCCTGAACCCCAAAGAAGAAGAGAGGTAGCCATGGGCCCTTTCCTATAGGACAGCGCGCACTTGCCCAAGCCCTTCTTACCTAGCTGCCCCAAGTTAAAGCTGTGAGGTGGAGGGGGGGGGGAGTTTACACTTTAGGATTTGGGGCATTGGGGGCCTGTAGCCTTAACCCTAAACCCTAAACCCTAGACCCCAAACCCTAAACCCTAGACCCTAGATACTAGACCCTAAACCCTAAACCCTAAGCCTCATACACCTTTGATCCTCAAGTGCTATCTCGATCATCTACGAAGCTGCACGAAGGTGCTGCCTGCCAAACGCAGTCTTCTGATCCAAGCCAAGGTGCTGTTCTGCTATTTGCTTCAGAACTCCCCCCAAAACACATAAACCCTAAACCCAAAACCCTCCGAAAGCCAGACTGTCGTTTTGCCCTTTGGACGGTTGGATCACAGCAGTAGGCCGTCCACCCGTTGACGTCCACGCGAACCGTGTCGGTCTGCACTCCCAGGTGCAAGGTGCGGCCGCCGAGCGCACTTCGCGTTCGCGGAAGCGTCCGTCAAAGTCTCAAAGTTCACGGGGGCTTAGGGCTTACGGGGCTTACGGGGCTTGCAGGGCTTCTTACAGGGCTTACAGGGCTTGCAGGGCATCCAGGGTTTAGGGCTCAGGGTTCAGCCCACAGACCACACGTTACGTCGCAGCCCAGGACATGTCGTTCAACGTGCGCACGCCGAGACATCGTGGTTTTTGGGCTTAAAACTCAGCGCGCCCTCCACGCGGTTGCGCTTCCCCCCCCCCCCCCAAATGCAGAGCCGCCATGGCTAAGCTGCGTTCGAGCCACCTTCGTCGTGGTCGTACGTTCTTGAAGCGCCCCGCCGCTCAGCGCTGCAGACCCGCAGCAGCAACGCTGCCACACGCAGAAGCGAGAGACGAACAGAGAACACATCAAGCGGAAGCTTCCCTTGAGACGTGGCCGCCTCCTCTTCTCGTGTGCGTGTGGAGCCAACTGTTCCGATGCTGCTGCTGGTGACTGAGATTCTGTTCGCAGTGAAACGACGCGTGGGCTTGGAGCAGGCAGACTCTGACCTGCCGCTGCTTAGCTTGGTAGCAGATGTGCTTCAAACAATTCAGACCTGCGATGGCGTGCAAGCTCACTTCACTGCAGCTTCACGTCGACAGTATGGTGAGGCAGTGGCTTTTCGTGGCAAGCTTCTTCTCGAGTTCGCCCCATCAGTGGCGTGGCCACCTCGAGGGCGTCTTACGTGACACTCACGCACACATTCGCGGTTTGCAGGGTTGCTGACTCGTGACGTCGCATGCTGCTGACAAAATGTTTGCCTCTGAATTACGCCCGCGACGACACGTTGCTATGCTAGAAAGCTATTTTTGAAGCCGCATTCCAACATAACACCTAATTGCTCTTACCCTGAACCACGAATGCTTCGGTATGTACGAGGCTCCCGCACCTTTCAATAGATGCGCGGCAAGACACAGGGTTTGAGCGTTTAAGTTTAGGGTAGGGACTTGACTCGATGGTTCAGAAGCACCCAGTTTGTTTCCAAAGGGTTCTGGGAACAGTTCTGCTTAAGGGGTTTAGGGTTTAGGATTTAGGGTTTAGGAATTAGGGTTTAGAGTTTAGGGTTTAGGGTTTTCAGCTCAAGGCTCAGGGGAAGCGAAGACGGCAAGCTTCTCGCGCCAACGGGGGATGTAGCGATGAAACCACTGAATGCCTTGTGGGGAGGGGACCCTTTTCATGGTGGGCTGCGGGGATGTTCCCCTTTATACTAACAGTCCTTAGGGGTTATAGTAGCCCCGATTATAATACCGATTAAGGATTGAGTATTAATTAGGGGGAAGCATCCCAAGTGAGCTGGAGGATTATCTGGATTGAGAGTTTGCAGTCCTCTTATGTAGGCCTTGTAAACCCAGATGAGCAGGGTACCCCGCCCAAGAGTCCAACACCCCTGAATTCAGAAGCATTCTGTAAATCGGTTTAGGGTTAGGGTTTAGGGTTTAGATCCCTTGGAAGGGGTATTGGACTCCGCTCGATGGCTGCCTTCTGTCGTTTAGCACCGGGCATTGCTGCACTTGGTCTGAGTGTTGGGTGGTGTGTCGGAGTTGAGCAGCTTCGGTAGCGACACCCAACACCCCAAGTCCAAACCCTATAAACCCTAAATCCTAAACCCCAAACCCCAAACCCCAAACCCCAAACCCCAAACCCCAAACCCCAAACCTTATACCCTAAACCAAAAACCCTTTAACCCGAAACCCGAAACCCTAAACCCTAAACCATCAACCCTAAACCCTAGACCCTAAACCCTAAACCCAAACCCTAAACCCTAAACCCTAAACCCCGAACCCTAAACCCTAAACCCTGAATACTAGACCCTAACCCTAGATTCTATGCCCTTTACAGGGCTGAAGGGGTCCCAACCTAGAACCCCGCATGAATAGGGCAGATACCCCCATACTGAGCCGGTGTTTCCGAAAATTTTGGAATCAATTCAGGACCCCTTTGGAATGTAGGGAGTCTTCCATAGTTAAGGGGAATTGGCCTGCACCACTCACTACTCGACGGCAGTTCGTGTTTCAGCCTTTTGTTGAGATCAAGCACAGGATCGCTGCACTGGGTCTGAGTCCTTCGGCACCCCCAACCACTGCAGGATGTGTGTGGTGTGAGAACATGCGGCCTATCGTATTCTTGGGCTTCCCTTCGACTCGCATGATAATCCCTAAACCCTAAACCCTGAACTCTAAACCCTAAACCCTAAGCCCCCAAGCGGATGGATGCCCAACATCCTCTTCTCTACGCCGGCTGCTGCCTTTACATTCTGGGTTTGGGCTTCTTTGGGTTCAGGGTCGACATGAATCAAGGAAGCCATACTCGGACCCCAATGGACATACCCCTAGGAGGTTCTCTAAAGCCCAAACCCTAAACCCTAAACCCTAAACCCTAAGCCCTAAGCCCCAAGCCCCAAGCCCTAAACCCTAACATACTCCTGACATGGCACTTGTGTTCCTTAAAGAATCCTTAAAAAGTGTCCCCAAACCCAAGTCCGTATGAGAGTCTTAGCTCCTTCTAAGCATCGGTGAGTGCATATTTGGGGAGTCCGTCTGGGGATACCCTCGACCCTGAACCCTTAACCCTGAACCCTTAACCCTTAACCCTTAACCCTTACCCCTAAACCCGAACCCCTAAACCCCAAACCCCAAACCCGCAACCCTCAACCTTTCACCCTTAACCCTTAACCCTTAACCCTTAACCCTTAACCCTTAACCCTTAACCCTTAACCCTTAACCCTTAACCCTTAACCCTTAACCCTTAACCCCAAACCCTTAACCCTTAGCCCTTAACCCTTAGCCCTTAACCCTTAACCCTTAACCAACCACCCACTTTACAGACCCACACATGCTCCTGGGGTTGAAGGGTTTATAGGCGATAGGGGTTGAGGGATTTTGCACGGATGAGGATCTTGCTTGGAATTCTTAACGGGGTGTGCAGTGAAGTCGACAAGATCTGATCCTCTGTAGCCGCTTGATTTTCCGCGCTTCGCTCCTCAACACGTTGCGCATCGTCACGTAGCCTCACGTAGACACGTTGATCGATCTTAGGTTCGTTTTGCACTTCCTCGCGAGACTGGGGAATAGACAGCTCGGCCCTCTCTCAGCAAAAGCCCCCGCCCAGCCTCAGACCTTTAGGGCTTAGGACCCACCTCCACTAGGAAGCTCTCTGTACATGGAGGGCTTCACAGCTGAGAGGGCCATGCGCAATACGGAGAAGGAACCCGCCTTGGGCAAATCGGTGGTTTGGGGGTCAGCTGTTTTGCCGGCATGCTTGCAATGAGGACTCCTGCAACGTGTCTGTGCACACCCTTCATACAGGTCCAAGCATGAGGGATCATGCATTTTTGCTAATGATGGTCCATTTTGTGTCTCTCTCTGCTTGGATACTCTCATAGCTTCAGGTACCCGACAAAGCTTCCCCCGAGATTCCGAATCCCAGTACACGTCCCTCAGCTGAAGCATGCACAGACACAGACAGAGAAGCCCTAAACCCTAAACCCTAAACCTTAAACCCTAAACCCCAAACCTTAAACCCTAAACCCTACACCTGAAACCCTGAACCCTACACTGCAATCTTGGCCGTGTCTATACTCGCGGACTCCTCCTCACGCAGGGTAATGATAATGACCTGGTTTAGGGTTTAGGGTTTAGGGTCCCGGATGATCAGAATAATATACCCATATGGGTAGTTCTCTACATGTGTGTCCATATTATGTAGGTGCCGTATTATGCCCTAATTTACCCATAGGCAAATCTATTCTAATTGCGTAAGACGTTTTTGCCACTACACAGCAGTACTGTATCAAAACAAATCAGCTGTATCACAGCATCTGCCTTCACCTTTAGCTACGCAACAGCTTCCGTTGGTCTCCATACCTACATCCGCTGTCGGTCATCCAAGCCCTCAACCCTAAACTCTTAAACCCTTAAACCCTAAACCCTTTACACTACCCTTATCCCCCTTGCCTCCCAGGAGGAGCTTGTAGGAACCTCCTGAAGGTGTGCAGCCTAAACAACGAAGTCATGGGCAAGTGGGTGGCTGAAACTCGGCTTTGAACTGCAACGAGGAGTGTGGCACATTGAGACCAACCTCGGCAGATAGAAGAATGCATAACTCTAAACCCTGAACGCCGAGCCCTACGAGGTAACCGAGCCCCGCACGATGTTCTGAAGGAACAGCATTAAAGAACCCGCACGGTGCCTTTGGCCCAATCTACACCCGGAACCCTAAACCCTGAAGCCTAACCCCTACACCCTGAACCCTGAACCCTACACCCTAAACCCTAAACCCTAAACCCTAAACCCTAAACCCTAAACCCTAAACCCTAAACCCTAAACCCTAAAACGCCAACCCTGAATCCCAGATCGCGCCAGGGCTCGCTGGCCCCTCCGCCGAGGATGGAACCGCATTCAGGGGCCCCCCGCGCTGCATGTTAGGGTATCGGGTTTAGGGTTTAGGGTTTAGGGTCTAGGGATGGGGGTTTAGGGGGTTTAGGGGCTTTAGGGGCTTTAGGGGCTTTAGGGGCTTTAGGGGGTTTTCGGTGGTTTTCGGTGGTTTTCGGTGGTTTCGGTGGTTTCGGTGGTTTCGGGTTTCGGGTCTGACGGGAAGTTTGAAGCCCATGCTGAGGTTGCGTCGGAGACTCCAAAGCCCTGTGGAGACTGGGGAGGGGCAGTGGCTTGGCATGCGTTTCAGGCTCAAGACCTATGGCTTGAGGGTTCAGGGTTTAGGGTTAGGGTTTAGGGTTTAGGGTTTAGGGTTTAGGGTTCAATTAGTGTTTAGGGGCAATTGCCCTACTCCCGATCCTGGATAGATGGGCACATTTCTTGTCAGTTTTGGGGGGCACCTCAGCTGGACAGCAGTGTGGGATGTATGGGGTTCAGAGTTAACCCTAATCTCCCCAAGCCTTCGTGGTAGCTTAGTGGTACCCTTTACCCTTTTTTTGGGGTTACGAGTTCCCTTTTAAAAACAACCAAACCCAAAAAGAGGTGCCCTTATTATTAAGAGGTGCCCTTATTATTATATGGTTGCTGGGCTACCAAGCCTTGTAAACCGGACCGGGCCAAGGCGCCCCAAACTCTTATAAACCCTGTGCCCTTAAACAGAATTTAAACCCCAAGCACCCTTAAACTCCCTAGTGCTACGCCGCTACGCACCCTCAAGCTCCCTGCTCCCTAAAGCTCCCCTAAACCCTGAACCCAAAAACCCTATGTTCCCTGAAGCTCCCCGGAGCTCTCTAAGCCTCGAAGCCCTTGAATCCGAGGTCAGTGGATTTCGTCCTCTGCTTCTGCAGCGTGGCGCGCTCGCCAGGTCGGAAGGGCCCCCAAGTGCGCCCTTCTTCCCTGAACCCTACACTCTAGGCCCCAAGGGATTAGGGTTTAGGGTTTAAGGGTCAACCTCCCAAAAGCCTTCGTTCAAATGTTGACCAAGACCCGAACGAAGCCCTAAACTCCACACGAGAGACCGTAAACTCCAAACCTAATAATCACTGTCTGGCTGGTGCTTACGGAGGTTGGTCGTGGAGGTAATATATAAACGTACATAGTTGCCAATTTTTTTCCTTAAGACTAATCACACTAGAATTGACCCAACGCACTGTTCTAACTATTCAAGCCCCCATATTGGGACACTTACTCAGGCAGCCTCGGCGCTAAGAAACCCCGCTCGGTCTCAGGCTCTTGATTGGATGAGAAGCCCTAAAGTTTTAGGCTCAGGGTGGCTTAGGGTAAACCACTGCATCTTCATCCGCAAGCCCCGACTTTGGAGATCAGGAAACTTTCACGAACCCGAACCAGAAATGGGTACTCCCCGTTTTTTCGGCACCAAGGAGCTCGGCACATAGAGAACGGGGTGACTGTGGATAGTGATCGGCCTGGCAAGTAGATGTTCTGCGGCTTCATGATCCTAAGACACGAAATGACAGCCTAAGCCCTGTGTTCAGCCCTGAAGTCCTGAACCCCTAAACCCTAAACCCTCTGTCCTGAACCCCTAAACCCTAACCCCTAAGCCCTAAACCCTAAACCCTAAACCCTAAACCCTCAACCCTCAACCCTCAACCCTCAACCCTCTAAACCCTCTAAACCCCAAACCCCAAACCCCAAACCCTAAACCCTAAACCCTGAACCCTGAACCCTAAACCCTAAACCCTAAACCCTAAACCCTAAACCCTAAACCCTAAACCCTAAACCCTAAACCCTAAACCCTAAACCCTAAACCCTAAACCCTAACCCTAAACCCTAAACCCTAAACCCTAAACTCTAACCCTAAATCGTTCCGCTCCTTGACGCCCAAGACCCCCTCCCAAAAAAACTACCTTCCCGAACTCGCGTGTGTCGAAGGTGGAGGCTATCCTGCTGTCGAGGAGACCCTTTTTGGTTTCAGAGTTTAGGGTTTAGGGCGAGGGCTGAGGGCTGAGGGCAATTTTTTTGAGGTTTAGGGCTTGAGGATACGGTTTCAACATCGGAGGCCACGCATTCCTGTCGCGTGAGGGAGTGATCAGCGTTCTTTTCGATCAGTTCGGGCCCCAAGCCTACTTGCGACAACGCCCCAACACCCAAAAGCACTAAAACGTCAACACGTTTCCATTTCTCTGAGGTGGATCTTGGACAGTGAGACACCTTGAGTTCGAATCGCAACTTCTACGGCTCTAGACCGTCAAAGGCGGAAGCCTAAATTTCCAATGATTGCCTATAGTATCCCCGGACTAGATCTCATGTCACAATCAGGAATCCCAGACTCCCTAGACAAAGGAATATTCCTTAGTCGGTATGGGGCTCCCCCAGCCCTAAACCCTAAACCCTAAACCCTAAACCCTAAACCCTAAACCCTAAACCCTAAACCCTAAACCCTAAACCCTAAACCCTAAACCTAACCCTAAACCCTAAACCCTAAACCCTAAACCCTAAACCCTAAACCCTAAACCCTAAACCCTAAACCCTAAACCCTAAACCCTAAACCCTAAACCCTAAACCCTAAACCCTAAACCCTAAACCCTAACCCCTCAACCCTAAACCCTAAACCCTAAACCCTAAACCCTAAACCCTAAACCCTAAACCCTAACCCCTAAACCCTAAACCCTAAACCCTAAACCCTAAACCCTAAACCCTAAACCCTAAACCCTAAACCCTAAACCCTAAACCCTAAACCCTAAACCCTAAACCCTAAACCCTAAACCCTAAACCCTAAACCCTAAACCCTAAACACTAAAACCTAAACCCTAAACCCTAAACCCTAAACCCTAAACCCTAAACCCTAAACCCTAAACCCTAAACCCTAAACCCTAAACCTAAACCCTAAACCCTAAACTCTTCTTCCCCTGGGTACGCTAGACCTGCCCGAGGACGAGCTGGGGTGGCTTGCGGAGCTGCTAGCTCCAGAGGCTAACAAACCCGGGTGTATCTTCTGCTTGAAGGTTCATGCTGTTCTGAGTAGGGCATGAAAAAACAAAAACAATATATACATATATACTGTATGAATATATATATATATATATATTGTATGAATATATATATATATATATACATACTTACATACTTACATACTTACACACCTACATACTTACATACTTACATACTTACATACTTACATACTTACATACTTACATACTTACATACTTACATACTTACATACTTACATACTTACATACTTACATACTTACATACTTACATACTTACTTACATATATACATATGTACACGTATGTATGCAGACACATACACCTTAATACCTTAATTCAGGTCGAGATGACAAGGTACTAGTCCCTACTTGCGCTTACGCTACTCCATGCCAGGAACCTTCAAGTATCCCCAATTAGTCCTAAACCCCAAGCCCTAAACCCACACCCTTAGGCACTACAGTCACTCAAGTCGTAGATGTCAGTTCCTTGCCAGGCAGATCTCCATCGGAACAGCACGCGAATCTATGCCGGGTACTCAGGAAACTGCCTGAGATCTGGCGGGCTGCAGGTTGGCATCTAGGGCGTAACCGTAAACCCTCAGCCCTAAACCCTAAACCCCAAACCCTAAACCCTAAACCCTAAAACCTAAACCCTAAGCCCTAAACCCTAAACCCTAAACCCATCGCCTAAACCCTAAGCCCTAAGCCCTAAGCCCTAAGCCCTAACCCCTAAACCCTAAACCCTAAACCCTAAACTCTAAACCCCCAAGTGCCACATGAGGTCAAGGAGAAGTGCGGCGACGCTGCGGCACCCGGCGCCGAGGTGCAGCCGTGAGGCTTGAGACTCTTAGGGCTTAGGTCTGGGGTTTAGGGTTTAGGGTCTAGGGTTCAGGGTTTAGGGTTTAGGGTTTAGGGGTTTAGGGTTTAGGGGTTGAAGGTTGGGCTTATGGGGAGGGCTTCCTAGGTCTTAGGGCTCGGGGGTTTTGGACTTCAGCGCATGGCACGCCTGCGTCTTTAGGGTTTAGGGTTTGGGGTTTAGGGTTTAGGGTTTAGGGCTAGGGTTTAGGGTTTAGGGTTTAGGGTTTAGGGCTCAGGGTTTAGGCTGGAAGCCTACTCCTAGGACTCCAGGTCCGGCAGCCTGAACACTTTGCAGATCCGACATCCTGAAGGGCCTTCCTAAACCCTAAACCCTAAACCCTAAACCCTAAACTCTAAACCCTAAACCCTAAACCCTAAGCCCTAAGCCCTAAGCCCTAAGCCCTAAACCCTAAACTTAACCCTAAACCCTAAACCCTGAACCCGAGCGTCCTGGGTGCTGATCTCTGGTCCCTGGCACGAGCTATCACTGGGTATTTGGCACTGGCCTGGGGTTTAGAGGCTCTGGGGTTTTCAGCTTCTTAAGCTTCTTAAGCTTCTCAAGCTTCTCAAGCTTCTTCAGCTGGCACTTGGGGGTTGTTACGTTCGGAGTCAAGACGGTTCGATCGCTGGCCTGCTGCGGCACCTGCTGGTGTGCACAGCGCCTCGGAATTGATCCCGGACGCTCTTGCCTAGCGCCGTGCGCACTTCCGCTCGCGAACGAGGCCCCTCTCGTTCCCGCAACGCTCTTGCCTAATACCCCAGTGGCACGTCAGGGCCAACAATCAACAAGAGGTGCTCGAACATAACAGCATGCTTTTGGCCTCACGACGGGGGGCAAATCGTGCTCTCGCCTAGCTCTCGTGCAAGCATCCGTGCTCGAAATCGTGCTCACGACCAAATTCTGGCCTGCCTCTTGGCTCGCCCTAACCCTAAACCCTAAACCAAAAACCCTAAACCCTAAACCCTAAGGTTGACTCCTCTTTGTTCCCCGTCCTTCCTTTGCGTCTCGCGCCATCTCACGGAGCGTGCAAATGTTGCCCTCTCACCTGGGTCCCGTGTCCATACTTTAGGGTTTAGGGTTTAGGGTTTAGGGTTTAGGGTTTAGGGTTTAGGGTTTAGGGTTTAGGGTTTAGGGTTTAGGGTTTAGGGCTCTCTACAATTAGAAGTGGTTCTTGGACTGCTCTTGGAAGCTTGGTGGCCCAGTAGTACCCTTTGCTCCACTTTTTGGTTCACTTCCCCTAAGCCCTTTTAAACCCTACACCCTACACCCTACACCCTACACCCTACACCCTACACCCTACACCCTACACCCTACACCCTACACCCTGCACCCTAAACCCTAAACCCTAAACCCTAAACCCTAAACCCTAAACCCTAAACCCTAACCCTAAACCCTAAACCCTAAACCCTAAACCTAAACCCTAAAACATAAACCCATAACCCATAACCCATAACCCATACCCTATAAACCCTAAACCCTAAACCCTAAGCCCTAAACCCTAAACCCTAGACCCTAGACCCTAGACCCTAGACCCTAGACCCTAGACCCTAAACCCTAAACCCTAAACCCTAAACCCTAAACCCTACACCCTAAACCCTAACCCCTAACCCCTAACCCTAAACCCGACCCTAGACCCCAAACCCTAAAACCTTATTCCGACCCCTTTATATGAAACGATCTCGCTCTTAGAAGCCCGCAAGCTGGCGTTTGCCAGGAGTCCCTGCGTCCAGCTCTGCTGCCCTTTGCGCATGCCCGCCGGGCCTGATTGCCTAAACCCTAGCCCTAAACCCTAAGCCCTAAACCCTAAACCCTAAACATCTATTTTTGTCATGCAAGCAACCAGTCTGTGCTGTGACTAAACCCCTAATTTGAAGCAAAAAAAGTGGGGGGGGGGGGGATCCTAAACTCAACCCCCCTACCCCTTACCATTAAATGCCCCCAGTATAGGTATATTATAGTATATGGTGGGGGGGGGGGTTTTGAATTTTAGGGGGTAGGGGGGCGGGTTTAATAATATTAGGCGGACATTTGCGAGCAGTCACTGGATCCTGTTTAACTCCGGAAACTTAGACAAAAACCCAGCATTAGTGAATTAAGCCTGGTTCTATGATTAGCCTCATCTAAGCTTGTGCTTTTCTCCTTTGCCCATGGACCATCTTGTCCAGCCAAGGTTGTAGCAGCGAGAACGATGTCAACGAGCGCACCGTACTAAATACATTGAATGGAGTTGATGTTCATGTTTCGTTCCTCGGCTGCGGTCGGTTTTTTTTGACGGTGAGGGTGGGGTGTTTTCTCGAGCCCTCCACCCTCCCCCTACATCCGGCGCCGGGGGAGCACTTGCTGGCCAGGTGGTGGAAGTGGTGCGAGTCGACGACGAGCTCCGCGCGGACGATGCTGGAGCCCTATAAGCCCAAAAGCCCTAAAGTTTAGGGTGTAGGGTTTAGGGTGTAGGGTTTAGGGTTTAGGGTTTGCTGTGATAGGGCGTAGACGCAGTGAAGGTTAGGTTTCGGAACAAGCTCGAAAGCTTCGTGAGGTGCCGAAGAGCAGCTTTGGCCCGATTGTGGAGGGCCATCTAACACTTTTCTCCCACCCCACCGTCCAGCAAAGCCACCCAAACCTATTCCTTTTAGGGTTTTAGGCCTAAACTCAGACAACAGTCCACTTTTCAAAACTTATTCAGTTTCATGATGTTGGTTGAATCCGAGAGTCAAGCGTGCCAGCAAGGTCTCGAGGGTAATATAGAGGCCCGGGCCGGCGGGTTAGGGAGGAGGGCCAGGCTGCCAGGCGGACCAGGGGGCAGGGGCCAGAGAGGCCAGGGGCACAGTGGTGAGCCTCCTGGCCTAGGGGCCGGGGGGTACCCCCCCAAAAAGGCCAGCCAGCCCCAGGCCAAGCGGGGGTTTAGGGTATTTACTTTTTGTAAGGGACCAGTACTGATCGAGAACGTGTTGAGGTACCGGGCCCATCTTGTGCCATCGAGTCAAAGGGCTTAAGCGCCGCCCCCCAACGTAGGGGGGCGGCCTAGGCCCTGAGTTTAGAAGCCCTAAGCTCCTCACTTGACTTCGAAACACCCGAAACTTCTCAACCCCCCACCCATAAACCCCCAACCCCCCACCCCCCAAAGCCCCAAATTTTGAGCCCCCCACCCCCACCCTAAACCCTAAACCCCAACCCCTACACCCTAAGCCCTCAAACCCCCAAACCCTCAAACCCTAGACCCTAAACCCGCAGAGTCTTCGTGAAACTGAGGCCACGGCCTATCTTCATCACCTCGCGGGTTCCAACTACGATGACCTGGCGGCCCGGGCCCTCAGGTGTCCAAGGGTTCAGGGTTCAAGGTTTGGGTTTAGGGTCTGGGGTTTAGGGTTTAGGGTGTTTAGGGTTTAGGGTTTAGGGTTTGTTTTGGGGTTTGGGTCAAGCGGAGGGGTGAAAGGGGGTTTGGGGCTCTTTAACTTTAGGCCCTAGGGCTCATCTTGAGAGTTCCGTTGAGGGTTTCGGGGAGTGTTGTGCCGGATTGGATGGCGCCAAATTGACAGTAAATTTGTATGCTAAACCCTGAACCCCAAACCCCAAACCCTAAGCCCTAAGCCCTAAACCCCAAGCCCTAAACCCTAAACCCTAAACCCTAAACCCTAAACCCTAAACCCTAAACCCTAAACCCTAAACCCTAAACCCTAAACCCTAAACCCTAAACCCTAAACCCTAAACCCTAAACCCTAAACCTTAAACCCTAAACCCTAAACCCTAAACCCAGCAGGCTTGGACTTTTTTCCTCCATGCGGATGCCCCGGAGCATGTGCATCCCTTCCGCCTCCTGGAGGAGGTGGCCTTGGGGTTTTAGGGTTTTAGGGTTTAGGGTTTGGGGTTTAGGGTTTGGGGTTTAGGGTTCAGGGTTGAGGGTTGAGGGTTGAGGGTTGAGGGTTGAGGGTTTAGGGTTTAGGGTTTAGGGTTTGGATTTTTGGGTTTGGGGTTTTAGGTTTGGGGTGGCCTTGGGGTTTTGGGGACCTTGGGCTCGAACTTTTCGGGTTAAGGTTTGGTGGTTCAGGGTTTCATAGTACCTCATCATACCCCCAGAATACCCAGGTTTAGGGTTTAGGGTTTGGGCGCTAGGGTTTCGGGTTTAGGGATGTTGGGCTGTGTTGCCCTAGCGGTTAAGGTTTTGAGCTTAGGGTCCTGAGCCCGCCGGAGAACTCTTCCAAAATGCAGTCCGTGGTAAACAAAAAAGACGGCTGGCAGGCACAGCCCTAAAACCCTAAGCCCTGAAGCCCTGAATCCCGAAAACCCTCAACCCTTAAGCCCTAGTTTTCGAATCCTCAACTCTAAACTCTAAACTTTGGAAGGCCTATGCACCCACCCAAAGACCTGAACCTCAAGAGGTCCTGGCAGCCGCACGGAGTGGGATGCTCCAGGAGGACTTCGCGTCGGGAGGGGGGGGGGGTTCAGGCTTGCGGCTTAGGGCTTTGGGGTTTAGGGTCTTGAGGGTGGGTTTTGGGATTTCGGGTTTAGGGCTATTGGGCTGGTGGGGTTGTTTGCACTTCGGATTCAGGGCTTTGTAATTCAAGAATTAGGGTTGGGGACTATTAGCGTAAGTTCCCCAAGTTTTGGCGAATGCCCTTCCATGCTCTCAGTCGAAGGATCAAAACTCGTACCCTTGTGCCCAAAGGGACAAATGTGGGGTCCACTGCGGAGTCCCGTTGATTCAGGTGTAGCCTATATCCCCCTTGGGAATTATGTTTTCATTTTTGTTTATACAAAACCCCGCACTGTTGTGCGAGGACACCTTCCCGTTCCTCTACCTCAGCCTGGGCCTGAGTATCTTCTTAAACCGTAAACCGTAAACCCTAAACCCTGAACCCTGAACCCTAAACCCCAAGCCCGAAGCCCTAAACCCTAAACCCTAAACCCTAAACCCTAAACCCTCAACCCTCAACCCTCAACCCTCAACCCTCTACCCTCTACCCTCTACCCTCAACCCTAAACCCTAAACCCTAAACCCTAAACCCTAAACCCTATTCGAGGTCGAGAGTTTTTCTTGTGGGATTTGGCTTTGGGGGCGTCTGGGGTACTTCAAAGTACTTTCAAAAGCATGTGCCCTCCAGCATCATTGTGTAGTGGCAGATTGTGTTGAGATGGTTAGGTGACTAGGACCCAGTGTAGGCCCTTATTCCTTTCCTCAGGGTTTTGCGGAGCTACCTGAACCGTCTCTCAGCCCGGAGCTACGTAGTCTGTTTCCCTGGATGACGAATCTCCAAGATCCCAAGCCAGAACAAGACCCCTGGCCTCTGTTCAAGCCAAAACTTACCGAGTTCTTCATAGGGAGTCAGTGAGTTAGGTGCCTTATATCACCCAAAACCCTAAATCCTAAACCCTAAACCCTAAACCCTAAATAACCCCTAAACCCTTTCAGGAATTACATGAGGATTCCCACATTCCCTACAAGGAGCTGTAAGACGCCATCCTTCAGGCCCCCCAAGCTTTGCCTCCGTCGCCCCCCGGCTTCCTTTGCCCCCGGGGTGTGGTTTATGGCTTGGAGGGCCTAGGCCTTAGGGTTTAGGGTTGAGGGTTTAGGGTTGAGGGTTTAGGGTTGAGGGTTTAGGGTTGAGGGCTGAGGGTTTAGGGTTTAGGGTCGAACAGTTCAAGGCCACAACTACCTGGATCTGGGGACGTCCTTGCACACCTGGGACAACTTCGCCTCGCCAAGGCCGTGTTTGGGGTTTAGGGTTTAGGGTTTAGGGTCTAGGGTTTAGGGTCTAGGGTTTAGGGTTCTCCGGATTACCTGGGCTCTAAGCTTTGTCATAGTGGGGGGGGGGGGGGGGTAACATCTTGCGCATTTTGTGGTACTTAAACAGCTCTAAGGCCAAAATGCTCTAAGGCTTTGTCGTAATGGGGGTTGCAGTTTACACATTTTTGGTGTACTTACAACTCAGTAAGGAATAGAACTTTTTCAATACTCTCCCAACCATGAACTAGCAAACCCTTAAGCTCCGAAGCCTAACTCCTTAAGGCCGGAGCCAACAAACCCGACAACTTCCGAAGTAAGTCGGTCCAGGAGTGTTTGGGGAGCAGGTTTAGGGTTTCGAGGTTCGAGGTTTAGGGTTTAGGGTTTAGGGTTTAGGGTTTAGGGTTTAGGGTTTAGGGTTTAGGGTTTAGGGTTTAGGGTTTAGGGTTTAGGGTTTAGGGTTTAGGGTTTAGGGTTTAGGGTTTAGGGGTTAAATTCAAGACTTAGGGTTGCAGTGGGTGGGGGGTTTGGAGCCGTAGGGCTTAGGACTTTGTGGCTTGTTGAGTGGTTGATATGTTTTGGTGGGTTTGGGTCTTTTCTTAGCTTCTGGGTTGTGTAGTTTTCTTTTGCAGATGTGATTGCGGCTTGGGGCAGATTCTTTGCAGTTTGACCGAGGGTTTAGGATTCGATCAGGGTTCGACTAGGTTTAGGTCCCAAAAACCTGTTAGGTCCCTCTATCCCCCAAACCCTAAACCCTAAACCCTGGGTTGTATGCCCTGAACCTCAAGCTGCCCGAAGCCTCAAAGCCCCGACCGCCCCATCCCTCAAAACTATTGACCTCTAGAAAACCCTAGTGCACGAGCCCCGAAACCCTAAACCCTAAACCCTAAACCCCAAAACCCTAAACCCTAAACCCTAAACCCTAAACCCTAAACCCTAAGCCCTAAACCCTAAACCCTCCCTAGACCCTAGACCCTAGACCCTAAACCCTAAACCCTAAACCCTAAACCCTAAACCCTAAACCCTAAACCCTAAACCCTAAACCCTAAACCCTAAACCCTAAACCCTAAACCCTAAACCCTAAACCCTAAAAAACCCTAAGCCCTAAACCCTCAGCCCTCAGCCCTACAAGCTCCCAAGCCCTGGATGGCAAGGCTGTGGAGGCGAATCTTCGGCAGCACGCTGGCGCCGCCCAGGGAGGTACGCGCCCTGAAGGGGCATAGGGCCCTTGAGGGTCCAGGGCTTAGGGTTTAGGGTTTAGGGTTTAGGGTTTAGGGTTTAGGGTTTAGGGTTTAGGGTTTAGGGTTTAGGGTTTAGGGTTTAGGGTTTAGGGTTTAGGGTTTAGGGCTTGCAGAGATGGAGGTTAGGGTTTAGGGCTCAGGGTTTAGGGTTTAGGGTGTACGGTAGTTTGAGGGGAGTCTTGAGCTTGAGATTTGTAGGCCTTGGTAGTTGGGGGAGTAGATCAAGCTTAAGCTGGAACACATCGTCCTGATCCCTAGACCCTAAACCCTAAATCCTATAAACCCTATCTGGGTTTTTGGGTTTTGGGATGCGGTTGTTTCGGAGAGGGGTGGGGAGATGTGGAGCTGAGGCACCACTGGGCTCTGTTGATAAGAAAGGTGCAGCTCTCGGACCCCAAAAACCCTGAACTCTTTGAACTGCTATACCAAAATCCTACAGAACCCTAGAGCCTGCTCTCTGCCCGCAAGCGTGAAACCTTGATCCTACAAGACCAGGGTTTAGGGGTTTAGGGGTTTAGGGTTTAGGGTTAGGGTTTAGGGTTTAGGGTTTTGGGGTGTAGGGTTCAGGGTTAGGGTTCAGGGTTTCGGGTTAAGGGTTTAGGGTTTAGGGTTTGGGGTTTGGGGTTTGGGGTTTAGGGTTTAGGGTTTGGGTTTAGGTTAATAAGAGGGCCCTTGAGCTTCCCCAGGCGGTGAAGGGCTACTGCTGCGTGCAGTTCTTGGTGCCCCGACGCCGGGCGCTGCTGCGGGCGCGCGAGTGGCACCCTGCGGCGAACTTGCCCCTCCACCCGAAACCCCTAAACCCTAAACCCTAGACCCTAAATCCTAAACCCTAAACCCTAAACCCTAAACCCGAAACACTAACCCTAAACCCTAAACCCTAAACCTGCTAGGGTTTCCCCCCTATCAAACCTTGGACCGTTCATGGCTGGCTTTGTGGTCTCTGCGCGCGGTTCTGCGGAAGACTTCCTTTGTTGAATCCTGACATCCTACACGTTCTTTAGCATCATATTTCGGTTTCGAAGTTGAAGGTGTTGGGGTCTAAGTAAGATTCAGGGGTTGAATGCCCTCACTACTAAGAACCAGTAAGTCATCGGCCCAAACTATTGAAAATCAGGGTTTTGGCATCTCTTGGGCTTAGTTTCAAGACCCTAGACCCTAGGGTTTAGGATTTAGGGTTTAGGGTTTGGGGTTTGGGGTTTGGGGTTTAGGGTTTAGGGTTTAGGGTTTAGGGTTTAGGGTTTTAGGGTTTTAGGTTTTAGGGTTTATGTTTTAGGGTTCATCCCCCAGGGCTCGGCGGCTGCCAGGTATGCCGCGGCCTTGTCCTACTTTGCCTCAGCAGCATCCTATTTCGACCTCTTCCCCTGGAGTCGACTGGTGACGTGGCAGGACCCTCCGCAACTCTACCCTAAGTTCTAGACTCTAAGCCGTGTACTGCAAGCCGAATACACCCTAACAGCTACAACGCCAAGCACAGACAGCACTTCTGGGCAGACTCGGGGCGCGCGCACGCGCGCCCTTGTATTCGGGGGTTAAGCTGGTACTTATATTATAGGGAATATGCCTAAACAATAAATCCCACCACCCCTCGCGTCCGAGAGCCTTGTGGATTTCACGGAGTCAGAACCGTCCGTCGAACAGAAACCGTTTAGGGTTTAGGGTGCAGGGTGTAGGGATTTAGTGTTTGAGTTCAGTGTTTGAGTTCAGGGCAGGCCGGTGGGCCCTTGGTATATCGTTTGGTTTTAAGTGGAGCTCGTTTAGAAACATTTCTCCGGGGCTTTTCTGGGCCAACCTTGCCCACAACATCTCCAGAAGCCTCGAAGACACGAAGTAGGGCCCCAAACTCTAGGCCCAAACTCCCAAAATCTGTATAACCCTTAACCTGAGACCCGAAACCCTAGACCCTAACTCCCTTACCCTTTAGGTGGGTTGGGTTTTAGTGTGTTTTTGGGGGTTCTAGGGCTTGCGCAACTCAACAACTGGGATTTTTGTCTTAGTTAGGGGTGTAGGTTGGGGTTGTAGTACCGCCTAGTACTCCCTAGTATAGTCCCGATTAAGGACTATTGGCATAAGGGGCAACATTGCGGGGTTTAGGATGCCGTTTCACCCTTCACCCTTCGAGCCAAAATGCTTGGGCAACACACCAGGACCTCACCTGCCGAACTCCCGCACAGTTGTGGATGCCGTAGCCTCAGGAGCCAGATGAGGCCAAGCCCTATAACTATAACACAGGACCCTCATTCAAGTACCAAGGTCATGCCCTCATACAAGTCTAGAATCGGCGACCCAAGAAGGACTGTTTCTCATTTTCGTTCATCTTACCCCCAAAACCTGGACCCTTGAGGGTTCGAGTCGAGGGGTTGTGGCTGCCATGCCTCTTCAGGGGTCAGGGTTTAGGGTTTGGGGTTTAGGGTTCGGGTTTAGGGTTTAGGGTTTGGGGTTCAGGGTTTAGGGTTGAGGGCTTAGGGCTTAGGGTTTCGGAGGTAGGCTTAGCTCCTTTCATAGCCTGGCATCTCCTCGGCCACAAGATGTACAGTAGATTACGGCATGTTGGCTTTGGGAGCCAGGACTTAGGAGTTCAGGGTTTAGAGCTTTGGGGGAGCTGAGGGTTTGGGACTTAGGAGTTTTTTTTATTGGGTTCTCTGGGAAGCGCAACACGTTCCGCAAGAAAGTTCCCATGCACCCGATTCCCTTGCAAAGCTCGGAAACGACGCCCCGGGTGTTATGTAGTTTTTGCCTTATATATTTATATATGTATACATATATATATATAGAGAACAATCCACGGAGAGGTACATAGTAAGAAATACTGTTTGTTTTTTGTTTAAATGTTTTTCTATGGTACTAAGCGGGGCCATAGAACACCATCAGCCGAGCAGAGGCCATGGTGGCACGTGGTATTCGGCGAGGTCCCGCACTGGTACCCGGAACGACTGCCCAATGGAAAGCCCTCTGGAATCACAGCTTAGAAGATCGCAATCATCGCGAATAATCGTCACAAGAGCGGTTCAAAACACAAATCGCACATGAGTACGCAGTCAAAGCAACAAAGCACCGCGTACACCCATGTTTCGGGTACGCGATCGACATTCCTATGCTGTTCAGCCACAAATCCCGAGGGACTTGCAGAGTTGAAGCCTAAGCCCGACACCCAGTACCCCAAACCCTAAACCCTAAACCCCCAGAACCCTAAAACCTTGGGGCGTGGGAAACCCAGAGCCCGAAACCCAAAATGCCGATACAATGAATGAACTTGAGGTTGCGCTGCCAGTGTTGCCCTCCTCTTCCCCCTCTTTGCTGGTAGGTTTAGGGTTTAGGGTTTGGGGTTTGGGGTTTGGGGTTTGGGGTTTGGGGTTTAGGGTTTAGGGTTTAGGATTTAGGGTTTAGGGTTTAGCCTAGTTCAATCCCCAAAGCCCTGAGGGCTCCCTTTGAGCCTTTGTTTAGGGTTTAGGGTTTAGGGTTTAGGGTTTAGGGTTTTAGGGTTTAGGGTTTAGGGTTTAGGGTTTAGGGTTTAGGGTTTAGGGCTAGCCTCCCTGTACATTCCGCACCCAAAACCCCGGCGCCTTGAAAGGAGCTCGCGTGCCCGGAGCGCCACCAGGATCCACGGCTTCCCCTCTTCGTGCAGCTGAGGCTCAGGGGTCGAGTTTAGGAGTTCCGTTAGGGGTTCGGGTTTAGGGCCTAAATTCAGGGCATAGCACAGGCAGCTCAATCCTGGGTTAGCGGTTTTCGCGGTGCTTGGGTTGCACTCTTGGCTTGGGGCTTATGTTTTGGAAGTTTGGGGGGCTTAGGCTTAGACCCATATGCAAGCCCGATAAGTTGGGATGTTCCCCCTTACACGAACAGTCCTTTAATAGGGATTCTAATAGGGGGTACCATAATGAATGCCTATTAAGGGCTGTGAGCATAAGGGGGAACATCCCAACCCTAAACCCTAAACCCTAAACCCTAAACCCTAAACCCTAAACCCTAAACCCTAAACCCTAAACCCTAAACCCTAAACCCTAAACCCTAAACCCCAAACTCCAAACCCTAAACCCTAAACCCTAAACCAGGAGCATTCCGCCCGATCGCATCCATTGCTGCTGAGCGTCCGTGAGGAGGCACCCTACAGTCCCCTTTAAGCCTTGAGCCTTGCAGGGTTTAGGGTTTAGGGTTTAGGGTTTAGGGTTCAGGGTTCAGGGTTCAGGGTTTAGGGTTTAGGGTTTAGGGTTTAGGGTTTAAGAAGCGGTTGCGGGCACAGGAGTCAAGGCTGCAGGACACCTCGGTGCGGATTTTTGAAATCCTGCATTCGGTTGAGGGTGTAGGGTTTAGGGACTTTAGGGTCTAGGACTTTAAGGATTTTGGGTTTAGGGTTTAGGGTTTAGGACTTTAGGGAATGGGGTTTCTGGGAATTGTATAGGGTTGGGGTCCCAAAAGGTTTTGACCGACAATGCAGCTGACCGCAGCGTTTTGATTTTGGAGTTGTGGTAAGGAATCTCACTGCGGCGTTGGGGTAGGATGGGGGGCCCTAAACCCAAAAACACGCCTTGTTTCGCCTTTGAAGAGCCCTCTCCTTCCCTTTTTGTGGCGTTTCCCACGATTAGGGGTACCCTTGTTATTGGGGTTTAGGGTTTAGGGCCCTTTCAGGGGATTCGAGTCTTGTTGCAGTATGAAAGGCGTAAACCCCTAAACCCCTAAACCCCGAAACCGTAAACCCGTTTGGGGCCTCGGCCTTTGGGGCCTGCTCGGGACATTTTGGCCCAGCTCACTTGGTGGAGCCTGAGGGTTCAGGGTTTAGGGTGTCGGGGTTTCGGGTTTCAGGGCTCAGGAGTTTATGGGTTCAGACTGGTAAGCACAGAGGTTTTGGAGAATTGAAAGGTCAGTGCTTTTGGAAAACCCACAATACAATTTCCAGATTTAGTTTCGCAACGCGGATGTAGGGTTCAGGGATTAGCGCATACATTGGGGTGTCTTTCAGCTTCTCTCTCGGTAGTGCAGGGTTTAGGCTTGGCTTTCCTGAAACCCTAAACCCTAAACCCTAAGCCCTAAGCCCTAAACCCAAAACCCAGCTAAAGACGCATCTCATGATCTACGAGGAGCCTGGCTCGGGCGAGGCCGAACCCCTCCCAGAAGCGGCTCCTGGTTTCTGGGGGCCAATCATTGTACAGGATTCCGACACTAGGCCCTTCATCCTAAACCCTTCATCCTAAACCCTACACCCTGAACCCGAACCCCTAAACCCTAAACCCTAAACCCTAAACCCTAAACCCTAAACCCTAAACCCTAAACCCTAAACCCCTCTGAATGACACGTGCAGGTGGGCTTGGAGCACTGGCTTGGAGCATGGCGTGGAAGAGGCGACCGGGCTAAGGCTTCGCGTTATAGACCCTGAAACCCTAAAGCCTAAACCCTCAACCCTCAACCCTAAACCCTTAAACCCTAAACCCTAAACCCTTAAGCCTAAATCCTAAACCCCAAACCCTAAACCCTGAAGCCCCTAGGCTTCGTGTGGTTTCGTGTTTTGAGTTAGGTTCCGCTCCTTGGTGCAGCACATCGGTACTAGTACCGACGTCTTGCTGCGACTGTCTTCGGTGTATAGTGCAGCCTGGCTGTAAACTTTTAGGGTTTAGGGTTTAGAGTTTAGGGTGTAGGGTCTAGGGTTTAGGGTTTCGGGTTTAGGGTTTAGGGCTTAGGGTTTAGGGATTAGGGTTTAGAGTCCTAAATCCTGGACTCGCTGTTGCCACACCCGCAGCATCCAGTCAGTGTGCAGATGCGAACAATTCTTCTTTAGGGTTTAGGGTTGAGGGTTGCGGGCTTCCAGGTTTTTGTGACATGTGGCGCGAGTATGGTGCTTGAGCTTTGAGTATTCGATGTTATATGTAGAGAAGGTAGGGGGCATTCAGCCCTAAACCTAAACCCAACATGAGGGGGGGGAGGTGCTTGACACGCGGGGGAAGTGATTGCTCTGGCTTCGCCGACTCTCCCTGCGGTCCCTTTGACGTCAGCCTCTGATCGGGAACTGAGCGCCCTAAGCCCTCAGCCCTAATACGTAAACCGTAAGCTTGGGCCCAAAGTGGGCCCTTGTTCCCTTCTTTAGGGTGTTGGTTCCCTTATAAGCCCTTTTCTTAAATCCTAAGTTACTCTTGGGTTGAGTAAAAGAGTTTAGTGGTTGGGGTTGCTGCAGAGCATCAGGAATTAAGGGGCATCAGGAGGGACCCCTAGAAGGGACCCTTAATCTTGTTCCCCTACACACCCCCATACATACTTTCTATAGTCCCTATATACCTAAGTAGCCCCTAAATAACCCCTGAGGTCCCCCTCCTTTAGTCCCTTGAACTTCAACCAGGAAGAGGGAGGCAGACTCGCCGCCAACACGCTGGACGAGCTCACAGGCTCCGGGAGCCTTCCAAAAGGGCTTGAGGCGAAGGTGTTTGCATTGCTTGGCCTGTAAGCCCTAAATCCTCCTGAACCCTAACCCTAAAACCCTAAATAAATGGTACGTGATATCATTTTGAGTGTTCAAAGTTTCTTGTCTAAATGAACAAAGCTCCACGAACCTGGCCCAGCCAATTTTTTTGGACACCTCCCTGGAGGCAGAAAGTTCGATTTACTTCAGCCCCTGTGCTTGACAGCATACCTTGGGATGTTCTCCCTTATACTAGCAGTCCTTATTAGGGATTACAGTACCCCCTAATATAATCCCTAGAGAAGGACTGCTAGCACAAGGGGGAACATCCCAGAGAACACAATCTGAACATGCAAAGATGTTTGCCTAAACAAGTTGATTGCACAAAGATCCGCTTCCAAAAGAAAATCAACCCTAAAACCTAAAACCTAAAACATAAAACCTAAAACCTAAAACCTAAACCCTAAACCCTAAACCCTAAACCCTAAAGCCTAAGTGAAGACCCGAAAGAGGCCAGGTGCTGGAAGGGTCCAACACACCAAGGTCGCAAAAGGCCCCGCGACATGATGCCCATAAATTCGATGTCCTGGTTTGGACATGCGCTACACCACATACAAAAGACGGCGAGAAGACTCCCACGAAAAGTCCGAGGTGTTATAGTGGCAGGTTGCCAAGACATGTCAGCGGAAGGTGCCATTTGGATCTGGCAGCTTGCGAATTGCAATGACGTCTTGCGGCGAAGTACCAAGAGGCCGCAGCGTTGGAAGGTGCTTTGAAGGCTACTGTATCCTCTTTGTGCTTCGAGGGCTCAGGCCGTACGTTGTAAAGTGCTATCCCGCGCTGCAGCTAGTGCTTGTTCTTCACTACCCTAAACTCTAAAGCCTGAAGCCCTCAACTCTAAGCTGCAACAAAACCCCAAAATGCCGGCTGCTTCCCCTAGACATTCCCAAGACCCTAAACCCTACGTTTGGAGCTTAGCCCAGATCCCACTCAAGCCCTTCATTTTTCCGGAGGCTTCAGCGAGCGAGGAAGACGTGAGCGGTGGGGAAGCCCAGGGGGCCCCAAAAGCTTACACTGAGGTTTAGGGTTTGAGGTGATTCCAAGCAGTGCGCTCGGCCCGCCACATTCTTTGTTTGGGGGCTCGCTTGTTGCCGCTTGTCTGGCCTAAGTCCCACCCACCCACCCACCCAAATTAGCAGCAAGGGAAAACCATAATCTTGCTGCCTGGTCTTTTGAGCCAGCCTCTGTTAGGTGTATTTACCCAAGGCTCCGGAAAGGTAATCAAGCCGAAGCGCAGGATTTACAAGGAGGGTTCTGAAGTAAACCATAAGCCCTAAACCCTAAACCCTAAACCCTAAACCCTAAACCCTAAACCCTAAACCCTAAACCCTAAACCCTAAACCCTAAACCCTAAACCCTAAGCCCTAAACCCTAAACCCTAAACCCCCCGAGCACAAATGCAAGGCTTCAGGGCTATCATTGCGCAGGGCCATGCCTAGGAGGGGGAAGGGTCTTCAGTTTAGGGTTTGAGAAGCTTATTTATCCGGAAAAAAAAGGTTTATGGGTTTAAGGGTTTAAGGGTTGAAGCGTTTAAGGGTTTAAGGGTTTAGGGTTAAAGGGTTTAAGGGTTTGTGACAGCAATGTATAAGAAACCTCTAATTTTTAATGGAGGCACCCTCGGTTTACTCAAAGATGGTTACCTCAAAAATTGGAGGCCACCCTCTGTTTCTTTGTCGATTCTTAAAGTTCCCGCCTTAAAATAATTATTGATCCAGCCCCTTAACTTCTGAAATCCAGCCCTTCAACTTCTCACGTGTCAGGGGTGGGGAACCCTCAAGAGAAATTGAGCGGCTGGATTTCTTATTTGAAGGGGCGACACCAAGTTAAGACATTGAGGGCCTGGACTTCTTATTTCAGAGAGGGGAAGCCCCCAAATTACGAGTTGAGGGCATGGTGCCGCGCTCGGCGCCTGCTTGTTGAGTTTGGACTGGGCACTTATTTTGCATTTCTTCTTTGAAGGGGCAAAGCTCTCATTTATGAAGCGGCATGTCGTTTCTTTGAGAGCGTACCACAAACTCCTAACTTGGTCTGGCTCTCACTTGTCGCATTTCCAACCGGAAGCCCCCTGGCTGAGGGTGTTCGCTTCGTAAACCAAACGATTTCACAAGCAGTGCGGTCACTGTGGGCTAGAAAACAGGATTTAGGCTGAATGGCAGGTCTTGAGCATTGAGATTTCAAGGTTAAGATGTGATTCTAACAACCTTGTACAGCCTAAGTATGCCTATACTTGAACTTTAGATCTTGATCCCAAAGTTTGGGTCTGAGGTGGGTCAAATCTTTGGCTTCAACTGCAGGACTCGAAGGGAGCATTGCATGATGATGATCTGCACGATCCCTATTCTTGGTAGCAGTCTTGCCTTATGCCCTTGTAGACCCCCAAACCCTAAAACCTCTTACATCATGAATGCACTTGGGTGTAGATAGAGGTGCAGATGCAGGTCACCAGTCATGGGCTGAGGCTTGGATCAGCTTGTGGACTGCAAGGACGTCCTGCGGCAAGGTGCCGAAAGGCCGCGACATTGGGTGATGTCTTCGAACATATACCCCTCCCTACACCGCCAGTAGGCTAAGCTGCCACGCTACTCTACCAAAATCCCCACGTGTTGCAGCTTAAGGGCCTTGCACGCATATGACCAGCATTCTTCCAAGACAGACAGAAGTATTTCAAACGTGTTTTTGGCACTCGAAGTCAAGGCTCGCATGGATGGGCCATTACTGGGAGCAAGCACCTGCATGTAGCCTTCCTGAGAAAGACGTATCTGCAGTTTTCGCAGCATCAAGATCCTGATGATGATGATGATCATGATCATCATGATCACCATCATGATCATCATGATCATCATGATCATCATGATCATCATGATCATCATGATCATCATGATCATCATGATCATCAGGTTCCCACTGTGAAGTACATGTTCAT